>QEPC01012655.1:5706422-5722387 GCA_003113815.1 Sphenodon punctatus | reverse complement strand
AGAGTTGGAGATCAAAGGAGGAGGTCAGGGAGAGAAAGCGGGAGATAGAGGGTGTGGAAGGTGTGTTGACGTGAATGTTGAAATCACCAAGAATGAGAGCGGGGCTGTCATCAGAGAGGAAGAAGGTTAGCCAGGATTCAAAGTCTGGGAGAAAAGAGGAGAGGGATCCCGGGGGGGCGGTAGATGACAGCAACATGAAGGTGTAAGTGGGAGTATAAACGCACAGACTGGGCCTCAAAGGATGGGAAAGAGAGGGAGGGAGGAGAAGAAAGGGTTTGGAATTCACCGGGATTGGCAAGGAGGAAACCCACGCCACCCCCCTGACCCTCAGGGTGGGGTCAGTGAGAGAACAAAAGCCCCCCCCCAAGCATAGAGTGGCTGGGGTAACAGATTTGGAGGGCGAGATCCAGGTTTCTGTAAGAGCAAGGAGTTGAAAGGTGCAAGAGAGGAAGAGATCATGGATGATCTCATGATACTGTATCTAAAGAGATCCTTTAGATACAGCATTAGGTCTCCCTAGCAAAGAAGATTTAAAGTAAATCCTTGGTGCATGAGGAAGCATGATTTATTTCAACAGTAATTATTTCAAAACTGCAGTTCTGTGCCTAGGCCTTTGGTTGAGTTTTAAAATTTCTTTGTTAAATCTTAAGGTTCTGATAAACACAACCAAAATTGCTTCTTGATTAAGCATTTTTTATAATCTAAGTATTAATTTATTATATTTTAGTGACTTTGGCACAGAGGTATTTTGATTTCATCGATCCCTATCTCTATAAAGATTCATAACAAATTTTCAAAGTTTAGTTTATTTGGGGCTGATGCTGAGCAAAGCGTAACTGCTATAGTATATTGTGGTATTAGGTGTCTTCATATGAACAGATGCCCCGTGTCTACCCCACCTCACTCCTGTGCAGGCCATCTGTTTAAAGGTGGCCTGTCAAATGTGACTGGTAACTGTTGATAATGGGGGTGGGGGGGTACAGGAGTGGGGCTGGGCAGGGGTTCTATAGAGTTCTATAGGGCTTCTGAAAATCTGGTTGGGAAGGGCGCATGCCACTCCATGTCCCCCTACAAGTCACCTATGCAGGTGGAGTAGAGACAGGGCAGGCTGTCCCTGTTCCAGGTCAGGAGCACCACTAATGGAGTGGGAAGGCCAACCCCAGGGCACTGGCTGAGTGGCTGGAGGTAGGGCTGCGGTCCAACTGCTTGGCTGATGGCCACTGTAGCTCTGCTCTTAGGCAGGGGTTGCCCAGGCAATGCCATAGAGTTGTGGGTGATCCGCCCGCAATGCAATGGTGTGAGGAAGGGGGGCATTGTGCAGGCGAACCGTAGGGCATAGCAGCCTCCAGGTCCATTTAAAATGGACCCAGGCAGGGCTGCAAGCAAGAAGATGCTGCAAGCAGGAAGGTGCACCCCCGGAGTTGCTCCAATGGTGAGCACCCCTGCGTCTGTGTGAAAACACCCACTGTCTCTTCAACACGAGTCTAGTAGTAGTAGAGCACAAGCAGTCCCTTGTTGAAGAGACAGTTTCACTGTATAATACAACTGCTTTCATTTCTTGGGCTAGATCCTGACACACTGAAAATCAGTTTGTCACTGTCTCCAAGAGATACAACTTTGGGCTCTTGGAGAATTTCTCCACTGTTAGGACACACATAAGAGTTTCTCGCTATTTGTTCTGCAGCCATTGTATACAGTAGGGCCCAATCAAATCAACAATGGTTTTACTTTTGAGAAGTACCTATGTAGTCAAGCCTTGGTAAAACGGTGTCAGAAGTTACAGAGAGGATTCCTATTCAAAGTGTGTTTGGAATCTTTTTCTGCCTTTTCATTTAGAGAACTTTCCCCCTTTAAACTTCACATTCCTCCATGCTGTCAGTATGGCAGTCTGAAGTAGACACACGAGGCTGGAAAATATATTTATTCCAGAGTAACAAGGGATGTAAATTTAATATGGGTTCATTAATTCATATTGTATCCCCATGTGGACTCTCTTAATTTGAGTGGAGTCATTTATTCTGTATTTTCTTAACTTGGTAAGGAACAGATTAAAATAACCCAGAATAAAACACTCAATCCAAAATTAAGGAGAATCTGGATAGGGGATTATTAGGGATTAACTAGTCCAGATTGGTAAATAAGGTTTAGTTAATCTGAAAAAAATAATAATTCTTCTCTGTGGACAAGATTTATTTTTCATCCTGAAGTTGGTGCTTCTGGCAGAACAGATGCAAGATCTGTTATTGGAAACTAGGAGCACCATTGTAGGTTTATCTATGTCTGAAATGTGGCTGTGCAACTCTCTACTCAGATGCAGGGCCTGCCTCTTACTGAATGATAATACACCTTTTCCTCAAACAGCATGCACATCTATTTAATTTAAAATAAATACAAATTATTCTGACCTGCATTCCAACTCAATTTTTAAGCTTCTTTTGTGTTGTTATGATCAGATAAACCTAATTACATAGTACTTTATATATACTCATCTGGTAAATGTCATACAAGAGACAGAGTCCAAGGGAAGGTATGCAGGATTCTCTCTCTCTCTTTCTCCTGTTCATTAGTATTCTCATTCAAATTTACTCATGCCTGACTAAGACATTTTCCTACTCAGAAGCAAAGCATATTCCATTCTGAAATCAAATCCTCTTCATTCATGCCGTAGCCACCTGGAGAAATCGTCTAAGTGGGAAGAACTTCAGATTGCATTACTGCTTTTGGCAATGCCAATCTTTATGTGCTCAAACAAATTTCTCATATATTTTTAAAACTGTAACCCTTTCTCATAGGACAAGTATAAAAGTTGTTACAAATCTACTCTGTGGGGAAGACAACAATCCACCTCTGGCTTTTTGTGGCACAATCAGTACAAAAGAACAGGGAGATGATGGATGATTTCAGACGTTACGGGCTCCCGAATCACCACAGTGGATTCCCAGCAGTAGCGAGGCGACCAACCGGCCCGCTGTGGTCAAGGAAGGTCCCGAACAGACCTGACACCGATTCCGGGCCGTGGTCAAAACACCCAGAAGGCACCGGGGAGGGATGGGCAGAAGACATGGCTGACAGAGGGCAAACGAAGCCAGAAGGGCCAAAAGGAAACGACCACAGAAGGGAAATGGGAAGGGAGGGAGAGGAGCTGCTGAGGCGGTACACACAACAGGCACAGAGAAAACGAGGTCACAGCGGAACACACAGCACAAACACACGCCCGCACATACACACCCACACAGGAAGGGAAGGGGGAACACAGTGGGATGGCCAACACAAACGGCACAAAGGGGGAAGGGGGTACCAGGGGCTAGGGAAGCGAGGGGGTGGTGGCCCGGGGGCAGGGCAGGACACGGGGAAAGGCATCTAGAACCCTGACAACAGCACAGGCAACCCCACAACTACACAGGCAGCCCTGGCACGGGGGGACCCCCCAGGGGTGGAGCACAGGCACCAGGAGGAGGCCACATGGACAGGGAGCAGCCCAGGAATGGTCCAAGAGGCAGACAGGAACCCCATGCGCCAGCGAGGGTGCGATGAATGGGATGGAGGGGAGCCAGAGCCGAAGAGCTGAGCAGGTGATCCAACCCCCTCCCCCCGGAAGGACACCAGGACACGCAGTCCGGGGGCCCGAGAACCCCAAAGTCACAGAGTCAACCTCGGGGGGGGGGGAGGCACGGGCACAGGAGGGATCGCAGCCAGACAATGAAGAACAGCAGCACCCGGGGTGCCAGGAGCCGGCTCGGAGATCAGGACACAGCCACAGGAGAAGGCAGCCATGGAGGGGAACAACGGTTGCAGAGGCTGACAGGGGCGCCTGTGGAGGGGGCCCAGAGCCACAGACAGGGGCAGCGGAACCCCAGGAACCCACCAGCACAGCAGCGAGCCCGGGACAGCATGGAGGGAGCTGGAAGCGACCCACGGCATCAGTGCAGAGGCGGGAGTCCACAACGGGGTCAGCATCCAGGACCAGGAAGGCACAGGGGGCCTCACAGCCAGCTTCATGGGGCCACAAAGGGGCCTGGGACGGGGTGGCCCGCCAGGTGGACGTAGTGGGGCCACTAAAGCATGCCCTGACAGTAGCCCAGCGCAGACATCTGGTGGGCGACGAGGTAGTATGCCTCAAAGGGATCCTGCATGGTGAGCCCCACCTGAGTATCGGATCAGGACCACACACCAGTCAGTGCTGTCAGCTCTGCCCCAATGGGCTCCGACAAGCCATAGTCAGAAGCCAGGGGCCGCAGAAGGTGACCAAGCTCCAACAGGTGGTGATAGACTCCTCCAGGCGACCGCTGGTATCCATGGGCACTGTGAACGCAGCCAAAGAAGGACACAGCCAGGGCAGGGCCCCCCTCTGCTGGATAGACCGTGAAGGCAGCCAGGCTGCACACAGAGAGAGCAGACACGGTTTCTGCCATAGACCACCCCACATGCAAGCACCTCATCTCTGTGATGCGCCCATCGGGAAATGGAGTCAGGCCCAGCATCTCTGCATGCAGCCGGCAATCGCAGGCGCTCGCCTCATAGCCAAAGTAGCACAGGCCAGAGCTCAGACTCGCATAGGCACCTGTGAGGCTGTCCAGGCAGCTCAGGAGCAATTGAATGGCCGGGGAATGCCACAGGTCACACAGGGCCATGGTCTCGCAGAAGGTCCAGCTATGGGGGGCGCCTGGTGAGGTGGGGCCCGTGAGCCCTGGGGAAGCGCTGCCAGCCATGGTCCAGCAAGCGGCAGATACTAACTGCAAGTAAAGAGGGGCCCCACAATCCCTGGAGGGACAGGGGGGGAAGCAGGGGAGCTCCAAGGCCAAGCGATAAGGCCATAGGCCGCAACATGGCATGGCAAACGAGCGAGGCGTGGGGTGCGGACCCAGCCCAGCTACTGGAACTGAGCACACATACAGGACAGCCTACACACAGATCAGAATGGCAAGGACAACAGGCAGCCAAGACAGACAGGTGGGAGGTGATGACAGCAGGAATTCAGCTGCTGCCCGCACGTCCGGGTGCAGGCCGGTCCATGCAACAGGCCTCGTACAGGGACCGCAGATTTGCTCAATGGGGTGCCCCCTGCCGCCCCGCCCCAGCCGCCCTGCAGGAGCCAGGCCTGCCAGCCGAGTGGGTGGGCAGAGGCGTCCCGGGGCCCCCGGCCCAGTTGCCAGGTCGCAACCTGGGGGTGGGGCCACACATACACCAGTCTATAACAGTTGCGGCTGCACCCCTCCTGGGGCACCGCTCACCATGGATCTGGGATGGTTGGGTGCTTGCAGGATTCACCTAGTTGTATGCGCAGAGTGGTACCGCTCTCACATTGACCTCTTGTGCATCCAGACCACAGAGGTACACCTGGCTTCCCGGCTGCGGGTGTGCATGGCCAGGAGCCCAGCTAGAATCCAGTGAGCCCACCACGGGTGCAGGCACTCCCTGGCCTCGCTCACGGCCCAGCGGGTGTCCGGGACAGAACGACAGGCCCTCCTCCGTGCTTGGGAGTGGGCTGCAGCGCTCCGCGAGGTGTCCAGTCGGCTCCAATGGCAGAGGGAGACTATGGGGCGTGCAGCCCTGCTCACTATGCCCATTGCCTGGTGGGTATGGGTCACAGAGTGGGTACAGGGGTGGTGGGCCAGTGTGCTGGCTCACTGGGATGAGGCTGCCTGGAGAGCACACTTTCGGATGGACAGGCGCATCCTCCTGCGACTCGCGGAGCTGTTAACGCCCTGGCTGGAGCAGCAGTACACCCCCATGCGGGTCCCCATTCCCATGGTCCAGCAGGTGGCCATCAGGGTCTGGGCCCTTGCAACACCCGACTCCTGCCGGTCCATCTCGCAGCACTTCGGCGTTGGGGAGAGCACCGTCACCGGGATTCTGCAAGGCGTCTGCGAGGCAGTGGAGGGCGTGCTCCTGGACCAAGCGATCCAGCTTTTGGACCAGGAGGTCGTGATGGCTGGCTTCACGGCTGGAGGATTCTCCAACTGCATGGGCGCCGTGGACGGCACTCACATTGAGATCCTCCGTCCATCCATTGGAGAGGCTGCGGAATATGTCAACCGACAAGGGTACCACTCCCTGCAGCTGCAGGTGGTCGTGAACCAACTGGGGCCATTCATCGACATTTACATGGGCCACTCTGGGCGCAGCCACGATGCCGAGATCACGACCATCTCTCCCTTCTATGCCCGGATGTACCACGGGGACTTCGCGGACATGGGGATGACTCAGATTGAGGGGGTGCTGATGCCCCCCTGCATCCTGGGGGACCCAGCCTATTCACTCAACCAGTGGCTGATGAAGGCATAACCGGTTGCCAGGAACCCTGTGGAGGTGCTGTACAATACCCGCCTGTGTGCCAGCCAGACCGTGGTCAAGAGGGCCTTTGGGGCCCCCTAGCAGCGCTGGAGGTGCCTCATGGACTGGCTGAACTACACTGTGGAGACCTTGGCCCTGGTGATCGGAGCCTTCTGTGTACTGCACAACGTGTGCAAGACTGATGGGGCCACCCTCGACTACCCCGTGCTCCGGCGCCCTCCCGGCCCCGTGCCTCTCTATGTGAACGCAGAGAACCCGCGGGAGTACCGATATGTGAAGCGCATCTGTGCTGCCCTGGCTAGGCAGATCAGCTGGGAGGCTGAGACTTGAGGCCACACACCACCATCTCAACCACCCCGGGGCCTCCACCGGAACTCTGGGCATGTCCCAAGATACCCACCCGCTCCCAGCCCTGGGCCCATGAAACAGAATAATGGCAGTGACTGTGGTGCCCGTGCATTTATTGTGCATACCTCCTACAGTTAACCCCCCACCACCATGCACCTCCCAGTGCCGTGTCCACCCCCCTTCAGCCCGCTGTCCCCCTTCCCTCATGACCTGCCTGTCTCTGTGGCCTTCCTCTCAGCTGTCCTGTGGCTGCTGTGGAGCTCTGGGAGATCCCCTCCCCTCCCCCCGCTGTCCGTGTCCCGACAGTGTCCTGGAACGCCTCAGTGTCCTGAGGGGCAGGCGTTGTTGGGAGGGAGGATGGACCCAGGGCCGGAGGGGCTCACCTGGGTGGCTGCTCCCTCCAAAGGCCTACAGGGACTGGTAGGCAGATGTGCGGGCCCTGCGGTGGCGGAGGTGGTGGGGGCGCCGAGGGGCCCGGCATCAGGGCCGGGGCAGGCAGGTTGCCCAGTAGGGCAGGGGCCATCACATATGCGCTCATGGTCCCTGCGTACAGCAGCAGCGAGGTGCCTATGTCATGGGACCGGTCCATCTTGGCAGAGTGCTCCCTCACCATCCGGTCAATGGTCTGTTCCAGCCTCCCGAATGCTTCCACCCGCCTGCTGTGCTCCTGGTGCTTCCACCTCCGTTCAAGATGCACCTCCGCCTGTAGCCTTCGGTCCCTGGCCTCTGCTTGCTGCACGGCCCTTTCAGTGGCTGCCTCCATGCGGTTGATTGCCGCAATCATCCACTCGCCCTGCTTGGTGGTGGTACGGACTATGTCCTCTGCCTGCTCCTCCCTTTGACACTGTGCCCGTGCATGGTGCTCCCTCATCCACTAAGTCAGGTGCACGGGGCCAGCTTGCTGGGACCCAGCGGCTTGCCCTGTTGGACTGCACAGTAGGGGTTGGTTAGGCACCCCAGCTGCCCGCCCCCCTCCTGTGCCCTGGCTGGGGGGCCTTCTGAGCCCCCCCTGGGTGGCTGGCCAGTGCCCTTCTCCAGCAGTCCCCTGTGCCCAGGCCCCCCGTCTCCCACACCACACGGGCCAGGTCCCCTGCCCGACCTCCCCCAACCCCCTCTCCCCCCACCCGCCAAGGTGCCTCACCTGGGACCTATCGCTGCTCCTAGGGCTGCTTCCTGCTGTCCCCCTCACTTGCCTCTCCTGGGTGCTGGGGCGTTCTGTCACCTGTCAAGATATGGGAAGGGTTGGGTGGGGGTAGGTGGACCGTGTCTCCCGGCGGCCCCCTGCCCCCTTTCCATGGTCTGGGGTGTCAGGGTTTGCTGGGTGTGGCCCCGTGGCCAGTGTGCTCCCCTCCCCCCTTCAGCCCATTCCCTCCAGTCCATTTCCCCTCCCACCCACTTGCTTACCCTCAATGTCGGTCTCGTAGCCCTCTGAGGCTGGTCCCTTGTTGTTACTGGGGTCCCCCTGCGTCCCAAGGCTGTGAGCGACCACTGTGCCAGCCTCGGCTCCTCCCAGTATGGGCATCTGCTTCCCGGGCCTGCTCCAACGGGCCTGTTGCTCCCCGAGGTCCTGGGGCATTCCTCTGGGGGGCCGGGCCCCCCTGTAGCCGGTGCCTTCTAGCGGGGTGTCGAGGGGAGGGGGTACATTGGCCCATTCCCTTCCCTGGACCACGGCGGTCCCCACAAGGCACAGGGCAACTATGGATCCCTTCATGTGAAGGATGCGGTCCAGGGCATCATAGTAGGGGGTGGTCTGGGCTCCGTGCCTGGACCGCCAGTTGTCCTTGATGGCCTTGTGTCCCCTCTTGAGCTCCTTCACCTTTGAGCAGCACTGGACCACTGTCCTGTGGTGCCCCGCCGCCTCCATGTCCCGCACGATCTCCTGGTACACGTGCTTGTTCCTCTGGTTCATTGCTAGCTCCAGCTGGTGCTCCAGGGTTGTCCATATACTAATGAAGTCCTGGGTTTCCCTGGGCCCCCATTGCCCCCTCGATGGTACGGCCGTCTCCCATGTGGGCCCTCCTGGTCCTAGTCCTGGTGGTCGTCCTCCTTCCTGCTCCTCCTCCGCATGCCCTCCACCCATCTCCTCCACGGGCTCGGGCTCCCGGGCCCGTTTCCTTGTCTGTGGGTTGTAAGGGGGGGGCGGTTGGTTGCCATGTTGCCTCAGCCCCGTGACTCTCCCCCTTTCCCCCCTGCTGCCGACCCGCCCACCCCCCTTGGTGCCCCTGTGTTGCTGCCCACTCTCGCTCCCCTTACCCGTTTCCCCCGGGCCGGTTGCTGGCTCTGGGGTGGCTGGTCCAGGCTGCTGCTGCTGCTCTCCCTCCACCGTCTCCATGTGCAGCACGACCACCTCCTCCGCCTCCTCCACCTCCTCCCTTGCTCGCTCACCCTCCGCTCTCCTCTCCCTTCCACCTCGCTCCATCCCGCCACGTTCCCCTGAACATGGCGGGATGAACATTGGATTTGGGCTTTGTAAGCCATATCAAGCAGTGAGCCTTAGAAAATGGAAATCTTATAACTGATCAACTGTACATACATATAAGACTCGGTGAGTGTCTTATATAGCACCAAAAGGAGAGTCCAAAGGATGGATAGGACAGACCACAAACTGGGTCATTTATGATGAGAGCATTTTTGCTTAATTTTAATGCATATATCCCACTGAAGAAGGGGCTGTGACCCTGAAATGCATTTGGGATTCATTTTATTGGGAATTTTTTCATGAATTATAGCATTGTCTTATTATTTTAATATTATATCTCTTGTTATTTGCATTTGTGTATCATTCCAGGACTGATCATATGCCTGCATGCATTACCCTTGGATTGATACCTTTACTTAATTGTATTGAGGCACAAGAGGCCTTATATTGTTCTTAGAGATTTACTTTATAAATTTTATTAATTAGTACTCCTGTTTCTTTTGCTTGTGTGAGTGTATATTAGCCTTGGGCTGCACAGGGGTACTTTGCTGCTGGGGGCCCTTACCCCTTGGAGTGGTTAACTTTGTCCCCTGCTGGGGATTGTCTGTGGTGAACATCTGGCGACCGCCGAACAGACGTTCGGGACCCTTTGGCCCCGCCGCGGGGTTGTGTGTGGTTGACTGTGATCTCGTAACGTCTGAAAACACCCTATGACTCTTGAATCAGTAGGCCTCTGAAGTACCACACCTATTATTGTCTTCCTTCTAGTTTTTAAGTCAAGAATTTGACTAACCCATGACCCACCGAGTATCCTTTAGGACATTCTGTAATGAAGTTAGTGATTGCAACTAATGAAGCAAAAGGTGCCCCCTTGATATTGCATCCCTATCAATGGGCCAGATTTTCATACCAAGCATGTTGAGCTCTTCTGAAAGTCTTGTTGGGGAGATACTTCTGTGCACTCAGTACTTTTGAAAATCTGACCTTTATTTTGGTGTCAATCTGGTTTCACCCAGATGAGACAGGGAGGGGAGGCTACCATGCTTGGGTAGACTTACCCCTCCCTGGGCAGCTGGGCATGCGATACAGTGGATCATGCATCCAGCGGCCACCAGATGTCCCACCCCAGGATGGGGTGAACATCTGCCTGCTATGCAATACACCCCTCAGAAAAATTCTGAGGACATGTCATGGAACAGCCTTTCCCCACATAGGGTAAGGCTGCCCAGGGCGGGGTATCCCATGTGGCTGGGTCCCTTCTGCTTGCTGCATTCTGTGCCAGGGTTGTGAGCCTGTTGCATGTGACTAGGTCACAGCCAGGGATGGGATTTTGGTCCAGCCAGGGGAGGGAGGCGGAGCAGACCAATGATCGCCTTTGTTTGGCCAATGTTAGGACCCAACCCAGCTGTGGCAGTAGCTTCGACAGGGGCTGGTCCACCCTGCTTCCCAGCAACTGTCAGACTGGCTCCCCACACTTGCCCTGCAATGTGGCAGTGGTAATTGTCCGCCACAGAGCCATGCGAGGATTGGGCTCTCACCAGTCGTGTGGCCTGACCCGCTGAGTTCTTCTGAAAATCTAAGCTTAACTTTAAGCGCTGACCCCATGTCCCTTTATAAAAGGCTCTATAGCTGTTCATTGTATCCTTTTTAACCGTCTGTCTTAGCCTTTTAATTTAACTGCTGGCACTGTAAACTTGGTTGTAGACCTAATCAACATTTACTGTTTAACCAAATGTTTTTAGCTGTAAGAAATTTCATTTTATTGTGTGTGTTTTTTTCTACTTTAGAGGGGCCGAGAAATGTTCTTTTTCAAACACTTTACTCAGAACTGCGCTAGCATGATTTCCAGTTAAATTGTGTACATTAGCAGTGATAAGGGCACACTCTAATCTCTCGGGTCATCTTTTCCTACTGTAGTAAAATAGTTTTAGCATGTGTAAAGTAGTTTGAGTTGTTTCATACAAAGGAGAGCTGACAGTCATGTAGAAGTATATATTGAAACATAAGGCTAAGCTTCTTGGAAATTACACCTATGTTGAATATGATCTTACTGAAAAAACACTGTATTTGGTTGCTTATTCCATATTCCAAAACACACACAAAAAGACCCAGAACTGCATACAGAAATCTCTGTTGTAATGACTCTTTTCTATCAGTTCATCATATCCCACTATTACATGCTATTTATGTGAAACACTGAAAAAAGTGAGTAAAGTTTTCTTCTTTATAATTTAAATTGTAAACTAGATGTCATTTTTGGGCTAGATTAGACAATGTAGTGTCTCTTTGGATATGGAGCAATAACTAAATATTTTAAATAGTTAGAACGTTGGTTTTTTTTTTAGCATGTCTCATCATCAGAAATTTATGAAAAGAAATTGCTTAGTTAAATTAAAACATCCAAGCTAAATGTTGTGATTTAGTTAATGTGTAACAAGTGATTCTAATAACTGTGCTGTTGTGCTCTATATTTATAGAATACAAAGAAATTTAAAGGAAAGGGGGAAAGACAAATCTGGAGTGAATTTTCATCCCCCATAACGGTTTTTGCTAAGAAAACAGATTTTAAATATAAACAACATCTGTATTTTTTATGTTGTCTTCCTAAATAATGGTTCTGTAAATAACTTGCTCCCACTGTAATGCAACAGTCAGATTCCTTAATCTCCCAGTCTTTCAGAGCTTTGTACAGAATGCAGAGTCCCAACATAGTTAAACATGTGTCTCTCAAACTTTTGATATCTTTTCCTCACAACAGGATTTCAAAAGGTAGATGACTGTGAAATGCACTTTCATTCTATGTGTTAGTGCTCTAACATTAGTCTGACTTTAATAGGCTGGGATGATTTCAGCTTATAAATCTTCAACTGGAGGATAAAGTTCAAGTAGATAAAATCAAACAGATGTTGGTGGGAGGATTTCTTCATGACCCATAAAAGTGCTATCATCAAAGCCTAGAATCATTTGTTTTGAATTATTACATTGTTATCAAAAGGACTGTAGCAGTCTGTTTGTTGAGAAATTGGATCTGTTTATCTGAAAACAGAACAAAGATGCCATGCTAAGACGTTCCTGGGAAAGTGTGGTTTAGCTGATGGCTGACACGGTATGGTAGTTGTGAGACATTTTGACTGACAGCTGTCAACAAAACCAGTGGGTCTGGAAGTTCCTGCAAATTATTTTGGTATTAAAATGCAGCACTTTAAAAAAGGAAAAAAGAAAAGAAAAAAAACCCAGCTCTTTAAAACCAAGTATAGTTTTTCATTATGTTAAGTAAAACAAGATTTTTCTGCAAGCTACTTCAAGGTCAGAGATAAAATAATAATGTTTATTCAATAAACATTTTTAATTTTGAGTGTGATTCAAAATGTGTCAGGAACCACATTTCGTGCCTATTTCCAGCTCAGGAACCGCACCCTATTAAACAAAAACAAGTTCCACCTGTATAAGTGAAAAGATATATTATTTTTATCTCCCATCAAAAAGCCTTTGCTTTTTTCCTTCTGATTCAGAAAACAAAAATTGGCATGTAACTCACACATGTACAAATGTTTGAGTGGATCTAAGGCCAACACTCAGATTTAAGTGGACAACATGTAAAAGTATGAGGAAATAACTCTTTTAAATCCCACAGCTACCACACATGTGTTCCTGTGTAAAAACTGTCACTGAAACTTTGCCTCCAACATAGCCTCTCTTCACAGCATTCCCTTTCCATTACAGAAGTGCTGAATATGAACTGAACTAGCATTCTGTCCCATTGTTAACAGGCTGTAATAATGAAATCCTGTCCTCCAGTACTCTGTGGGTGAATAGTGCTGGAAATGCAGTATTATTGCTTCATGGGGATGCCACAAATCTACACCTTTCTGGAATTTCTTGATTCAGGAATCTGCAGACTGGGGGGCTGATCTAAGGTCTGCACACTGAGTGTGTACACACTGTGCATGCTGTACTCACTTCACACGCAATACAGGCGCACCCAGCATGCACAAGGTATACACATGATGCACAACTAGTGTGTACCATGCATGTGCATTGTGTGCACACTGTGTATGTATGTTGCATTCACATGGCACGTACAGTGCACAGCACACAAACTTTGGATTGGCCCCTTGGTCTAGTAAGGCACTTTAACACCTGCTTGATTGTAAATGTGAGCTTTCAAACATGCATATAATGGAAGTGTGTGCTTATATGAGTAGTTGCTTTCCTGTCTTGGAATGGTTTCCTGAATTGGAGGGCAAAGAGAGGAACTCTTGTGTGGTGCAGAGTGAGCCGTAGGTTCTACTTATTATTATTATAAGCTTTTATATAGTGACAGCAATGTACCTGGCACTTTACAGAGAATACAATAGACATGGTTCCCGCCCAAGAACTTACAATCTAAAGAATGAACCGGAGCCCGGAGAGGATGGCCACAGGGTTCATCTGTTTGACTCTAGGTGAAAAGAAACGAGATGGGGGTAAGCTGGCTCTCTCAGGCTGCCCTGGGGAGGGCCACTGTAGCTGCCATTCGTTGGGCTGGTGTGGAGGGCAGTTCATACGAGCAACACCCCCCCCCCCACTCCACGGTTATCCAGGCATGGGGGCTTTTGTCATAGGTCCTTCCGCAGCACGGATCGGCTGAGGAAACGTCCATATGGCACAGGACACCCAGACCCCTGCTACCCAACAGGATTGATCCCTTGGAAAGAGCTGCTGCTAAGGTGATGGGGGTTCTCCTCCAGGTGCTGTTTGGAAGCCAGGGTGAGTGCACTCCTCCGGGCCCGATCCTCAGACCTTGCCTCACTGCGGGGCTTGGTGGGGTCTAACAAAGGGGGAGGGTAACCAATTAGCCTACTTTACCCCAGGTGGCTGGTCTTTGCCCGGGCTGCGTCTCTGACTGCCTCTGGCCCACGTGTACCATAGCAGCTAGATGCCCGTCCTGAGGCAGACATACATGAACATCTGATGGCGGCCTAACTAATGAGCAGGTGACTTCTGGGTTAACGCGGACTGCTGTCTCGTTTGTTTTCACCCTCTGTCTTGGAAAGAGGTGAACGATTCCGCATCTCTACTTTTGCACCAGTTTCTTGTGATTCGTGTTCAGTAATGTATGCGTTGATGGTTCTGAATACATTGTTGTTGTGATGCATAAACCCACCCATCCTCTAGCAGTTTTCACATGGACACTATTTAAAATCCCAGATTCATTATCCTGGGTTCCTGTTTACACGGCCATTTACAACTTGGAATAATCATAAATCCGGGATCGCACCATACATGGTTAATTTTATTTATTTATATTTATGTTTAGACTAAGGCCCTTTTCACACAGACACTCTAACACTGATAAAATGGGTGTTACGTTTTATTATACAAGTTGCAGGACTGCAGGTGTGCTCTATGGGTGCCCTGCAACATGTATAATAAAATCTAACACCCATTTTATCAGTGTTAGAGTGACTGTGTGAAAAGGGTCTAAGACAGATGACTGAAAAATCCCATGGTGCTTCACTGCTGTGCTGCTGAATTCCATCTCCTTCTTCCGCTATGTTTTTTGTTCCCCTTTAGAGATGTCTTTGAACAATCCCATGGCGAATCTATGTACCAGGTTTGGGGGAAGAGAAATCAAAATGCTGATTTTCTGGCCAGAGCCCCAGAAAGTGCTGATGACTAGGGCTGAAGTGGCATGCCGCTGTGGTAATTTTTTCCAATGGAAAAGGCTCTTCCGCAATGAGCGGCATGATGCGATAGAAACAATCATTCCACTAATTTCATTCCGCTAATTCCGCCATTCCACTAATTTCATTCTGCTACTTCCAAAGACTGCGAAAATAGCGGAATAATGTTTTTTCCAACAGTTTCTATCTTCCACAATTTCCACCAGCACTGAGAAGTAGCGAAAAATGTGTGTTCTGACAGTTTCTGCGATTGTTCCGACAGTTTCCGCAATTATTCTGACACTTTCTGAATTAGCGGAATGCCAGCAGAATTAACGGAATGCTGGCAGAAAAGCTGCGGAACGTCATGGGCAATTCTGCAATGGCAGAATGAAGTAGCAGAACAGAAAAAGGAGTTACCGCTTCAGCCCTACTGATGACCATAGAGATGTTCCTGCTCTGTCTACTGATCTAATAATCTCTATGCTCAATTTGGATTTACAGTTTACACAGATGTTAAGCCCAGGTTTATTTGATCACGGGTTAAATAAATCTTTGAAAATGAAGATTAAATAAACCCAGGTTCAGCCTTAACCTGGATATTTTAAACTAGGATTAGGTTTTTACATGGACATTTAAACCCAGGTTGAGAGACATTGGGTGATTTCAGACGTTACGGGCGAGCGGTTCACCACAGCGAACCCCCAGGGGGGGTGAATAGCACAACCGCGGCCCGGGGTGGAAAAACAACCCAAACAGACGTGACGGGACCATGGCCGGGAACCGGGCTGAACCATCGCAGACCGGGGCAGCACAACAGACGTGCAGCCGAAACCCCGCCGGGCGCAAAACTCCCACAAGGCACCGGGCAGGGGCGGGACACAGACATGGCCGCCTGAGGGCAAACGAAGCCAAAAGGCACACAAGGGAATGCCCACACAAGGGAAATGGGAAGGGAGGGGGGAAGAGGGAAAACAGGCTGACAGGCGACACACACAGCACACGCACGCACACACACACACACACACACACACACAGAGCGGACCCACAGCGGGACACACTGCACAACCTCACACCCGGGCGCACACACACAAGGGACAGGTCGGGTAGGGGGGGCAGGGGCACCTGGAACACACCACGAGGAACAACGGGAGGGACGAGGGGGGGCACCGCCAAGGGGCAAGGCACAGGCAGCAGCAACCCCCACCCCCACACCACCCCAGTCCACAGAGGCGCCCCCACAGCAACAGAGGCAGTCT
>QEPC01012655.1:5671449-5700396 GCA_003113815.1 Sphenodon punctatus | reverse complement strand
CCACTGTCGCTGTCTGTGCCTCCACTCTCTTCCGCCTCCCTCCTCGCTCCATCCCGCCACGCTTGCTTGCTGCCGATTTCGCTTTAAATCTCCCTCCGGCGGTTGTGTTGTTGCTGGTTGCCCGGCAGCGATGCTGCATGCCTTGTCCCCGGCTGGCGCTCATTTCATTTGGTTCCGCGTGAGGATTGGTGTCCAGACGTTACTTTTGGTTGGTTCCCGGTGGGGGTCCGTTTGACCACGCTTCCTGGGACCTTCCCCCGGCTAGCTCAGGAAGCGTGGTTGAAATTGGCCCCATGTGCGTACTGAGCGTGATGAACATCTGGCGGCCGCCAAACAGACGTTCAGGGCCCTTTGGCCCCGCCGCGGGGTTGAGCGTGGTTCACTGTGGTTGAGCGTGATCTCGTAACGTCTGAAAATACCCATTATTTCAGATTTAGCATCTGTGTAAAAACATCCTCTGTGTTTCTCACAGTGGTGGCCACTTTATTTAGTGAGTCAGGGAAAAGCTAGCCCCTACTAGGTTGTGTAGACAGCTCTATGCCTATGCTGCACTGCTCTGCCACTCTGTATTATCCAGGATATTTTAAGGCTCTAGCTGCTAAAATCATGAGAATTCTCGCTTTCACTTTTTTTTTTTTTTTAAAGTGTTGGGGTTTTTTGTAATCTAGATAGTTGTGGAGAAGAGCTTGGAATCATGACTGGAGCGTACCCTAAAGGCTCAGAAATCAGAGGTCCCCTGGAAAGAATACAAAATATATTGTTAAGCCACTCTCATGATTTTGGGGAGACTTGACTGAAGCTTTTTGAACAGTTGGGATTGGCAGGTTGGCAGAAGTACTGCAAGAAGAAAGCTGTTCTCATAAAATTTACCATGAAATGTGCAAGACAACCATGCTTAATGGTGAGTGGGAACCCTACTCACTATTAAGCACCATGAGCACCAAAAAAGTAGCAAATTTGGTTGTAGATAAGGTTTGGATAAATGCAGCTGGAATTTGAAAGTTCACAATAGTCCCACCAATAGCAATACTTTCCTGTGAATGAGGAGTAAGTAAGTAAATTTTATTTTCGGCATTACCTTTCACCATAACCGAAGTCAGTGAAAAATACAAACAAACATAGTCAGACTTTATCTGGCCCAAAACAACTCGGGTCCATTACATATAAACAGACTAAAGATTCAGAGTTTCCAAAATTTTCATCAAAACATCACCGTACAAACAAACAAGTACATAAAATATACACATAGATAAAATATATCCCCCTCCTTTCTCCAGAAAACAAACGTGGAGAAAGCCGAAAACTTCTCATTATATCTTGGTTATACACCACCGCACCAACTTAGGACATACACGCGACCCCTTAAAGGGAAACCGCCCCTCCGCAGAGTATTAGTACATCTGAGGCCTCTAAGGCACTCTACTAGAGCTAGTCAGGCCTACCTGGCTGGAAAGCTGCCTTACTCTTCTACGGAGCGTACCATGGCACGACTTGACCCCTGCATCCCAACTCACTTTGGGCGGGCTGTCTCCGCCAAAATTCTGAGTCCAAAAGTTGCCACTGCTCTAGATCAACTTGAATCATCCCCCCTTAATAACATCCTTACCCTCACATCATCTCCCACCAGACTGGGTAAAGCCTTTATGTGGGTTAACAAAAGTTCCATTCTCAGATTATTATGCCCGGAGCAGTAGAGCAAAATATGCTCCACAGAATCTACTAACGCCTCCTCACACACCCGACATAATCTAAGATTCTTAGGAGTTTTAAGGTATCTCCCCTCCACCCATACGGATGGAAATAGATTACATCTAAAGAGTGTCACTACCCTCCGGTACCTCATCTGCAGCCAATCTAAGTAACCTGGCCACAACCCATTCTGGATAAGAGACAGGTAGTCTGGTGCTATCCTTTGGGCTTGGAGAGCCGCTTCATCTTGTTGGATCTCCTGATCCACGAGCCTCTGCCTTATTTCCGCTGTTGCTTGGGCAAAGACCAACGATCTCAAACGCTCTTTATCCATGCCCATCTTAACATATATGTCTTCGATAGGTTGTGCCGAAGCAAACACAGATCTTTCCTCTCGCATGAGGGGTAAAAGTGACTGGGGGTTCAGCGGAAACACCACAACTTTAAGCCAGTATTGGAGCAATGCTAATATTGCCTGAAGCCTAATAGATCTTAATGCTATCTCTGCCCTCAAAATGGTTCTCAGAGTGCATTTGGGCAGACCCAGGATAGTACGGATGAAATTATTCTGAGGGGTTTCAAGCCTATCTAAGAACTCACTACCCCAAACTGGCACAGCATACAAAAGCTGTGTAATTACTTTGGCTTTGAAAAGGCAAATAGCTGGCTCAATTAGCATCCCTCCCCTAGAGAAGTAAAATTTTACTAGGGCTTTAGCTGTGTTTCGTGCTTGTTGGAGGACTGCCTCATGATGGTGCCTCCAACTCCCTGAAGCCTTGAAAATAACTCCCAGGTACTTAAATACCCTAACCTGTTCTATCACCTCATTGTTGATGGACCAACAATATTGCTTTCTAGATCTGCTCACCACTAGGACCTTCATTTTCTCATAGTTAATGGTCAGGTTCTCTCTCCCACAATAAAGTGCAAACCTTTGCATTCCTCGTCTCAGGCCAACCTGGGTCACTGAGAGCAGCACCGTGTCATCAGCATATAGGAGCATGGCGAACCTCTTGCTGCCCAGCTTAGGGGCATGCAACTCCACTCTTTCCATTAATGAAACCACGTCATTTAGATAAAAATTAAATAATGCTGGTGCCAGGAGGCATCCCTGCCTAACGTCCCTTTCTACTTTTATAGTCTCAGTTAATGGACAACCTTTACCAGCTCTGACCTGCAGGGAATTGTTATCATGCAACTTAATCATTAAGAAGAGCAATCGGCCATCAACTGTGGTTCGTCCTAATTTACTCCATAGCCGTTCTCTATCAATGGAGTCAAAGGCGGCCTGCAGATCAACAAAGCAACAATAAAGAGAGGGGGTATTTGCTTGCACCCCATCATATTTGGTGAACAGCGTCCTTAGCACGAATGCTTGATCGATAGTTGACTGGCCTGCTCTAAATAGTCCCACCAATAGCAATACTTTCCTGTGAATGAGGAAAAGAAATAGATGCAGGAAAATTGTGAAATAAGAGAGACAGAGGAGAGGAGAAGGGGAGAAAATAAATGTATTTTGTATTTTAAAGAGATGGGAATGTGGTTGAAAACAACAAAACTTCCTCTAATTCCTATTCATCCATAGTATTTCTTCAGTGTCTATCTTAAGCTAGATCTAAGTAAGAAGACAATGGGTAAAAACAGACAAGATTGGGCCCCATTGTGGCCTGCATTTTCACACTTTGGCCTGTGAGGCTGAAGGTCTGCCAGAAGTTTGCCATGGATTGCTCTGGAATGTCGGAGGCTAGTCTGGGCTGTGATCCTGGCAACCTCCGGGATCACAGCCCTGACTAGCATCTGCCAGGCCAAAGTGGGCCACATTGGGGCTGCACGTTTGTTTCCAGGCCAATCTGCTGGCCTGACCCAAACCAGGTCCACCATGACATGCAGCCATGGCTAGCCGTCATTAGCCGCCATGGCTGCCTATCATGGCAGCGTGCTGGGTGAAGTGCGGGAGCGGAGCTAGCTGGCTGCACATTCTCCCTACCCCCGATCTGTGCAGCTGATGGCCTGGCGGGGCGCACATTTGTTCAGCTACCTGACCAGGTAGTTTTTACCCAATGAGAAAAGGAAAGAAATATCACATAGAGGAATTTAGTGGAACTATTTCAAAAGCCCCATATCAACAATAAAAGAGGTTGTCATAAAAGCTGAATGAATTTAAGTAACAGGCTCTGATCCTCAAAGCACTCTGCTGGTACGTTTGCATTAATGGGGCTTATGCTACCAGAACACTTTAAGGATTGGGCAGTTACATCATATTCTTGAAGTGTAGCCATGCTAGTCTCTTTTTTACCATATTCTTGCTTTCCAGTGGACTCAACTAAGCAGGTGTCAAATACTTAGTCATTACCTAAGGAAATAAATCCTGTCACACTTGTGGAGGATTGCAAAGTTGTGAATGATTTCTTTTTTTGTTTGTTTAAAGTAATGTTGCCTTCAAGAGGAGGAGCCTTGTTTCAGCTATTACTTATTTCTGTATGTACCATCTTCTGTTTATTCTGATGTCCATGATGATTAGCTTCTTCCAATTTTACCTGTCTCATTCCTTGAAAAGAATAAGGAATTGACCAGAGATACCACACCATTTATTTATTTATTTATTTATTTATTTAAATGTATCCCTCCCTTCCCATTAAGTCTCAGGGCAGCGTACAAAATATAAAAACATCTAAAAATATCCCCTTAGCCCTCCCTCCCTCACCCTCTTCCTAAGCCCTACTCCCAACCATATCTTGCCTGCCAAACACCTGATCAGGTGTTTCTGAACAGAAAGGTCTTGCATAATTTTCTGAAGATGAGGTTTGAGCTTAGATGAACCTTCAAGGGGAGGGAGTTCCATTATTGTGGAGGAGCCACTGAAAATGTCTTTCTGCGTGCCCTTGCTGTAGAAACGTCATGGACAGATGGTACCTGCAAGACGGCACTCCCAGCTGACCTCAGAGGTTACAATGAGACATGAGGGAAGAGGTGGTCTTTCCAAAACCTGGGGCCCAAGCTACTTAGGGATTTATAGGTCAAAACCAGCACCTTGAATTGTGGCCAGAAAGCTATTGGTAACCAGTGTAGGTTCTGGACCACTGGTGTAATGTGCTCCTGTTGACCTACCCCTGACAGAAGGTGGGCTGCTGCGTTCTGCACCAACTGCAGCTTTCAAAAAGACATCAAGGGCAGCCCCACGTAGAGTGCGTTGCAATAGTCTAGCCTCAAGGTCACAAAGGCATAGATGATGGTAGCCAAATCGAAATCTGATTTTAAAAAAAGGTTGCAGACTTCTCAGCTGATGCAATTGGTGAAAAGCACTCCTGACCAGTGCTGCAACCTGGTGATCCAGGCACAGCAATGGATCCAAGATCATTACAAGGCTGCAAACCTGAGTGACCAAAGGAGGCTAGACCCCATCAATAACAGGCATCCCTATACCTCCCAGGTCTCAAGGCTGGCCAACCATCATTGCTTCTTGTTTGGATTCTGCTTCAATTGCCTTATCTTTATCCAATCCCCAAGAGCACCCAGGCACTTGGTAAGCACCAAGACTGCACGACCTGGGTCATATGACAAAGAGACAGAGTTAGGTGCTATCAGCATACTAATGGCACTTCACTCCAAATCTTCATACAATCTTGCCCAGGGGTCTCAGATACACATTGAACAGAAGTGGGAACAAGATGGAACTCCACGGGACACCACAAGGAAGCTCCTAAGTGATGATGAGCCACCCTCTGGGTTCTCCCAATCAGGAATGGGCATAACCATTAAGAGCAGTCCCTCAAACCCCTGCCAGATCATGCAGCTGTGCCAACAAGTCCCCATGATCAACTGAATCAAAGGGGTCACCAAAAGATCTAAGAAAATCAACAGGGTACAGTTGACCTTTTCAATTGCCAAGTGGAGGTCATCAACCAGGGCCACAAGCACAGCCTCAGTGCCATGCCCAGGACAAAATCCTGACTGACATGGGTCTAGGAATCCAATAGCAATGAGATTCACCTGAAGCTGTGAGGCAGCCATCTGTTTAGTAACCTTCCCTAAAAAGGGAAGATTAGAGACGGGGCAATAACTGGCAAGGAAGTCAACATCAAGAGAGGCTTTTTTCAGCATGGGCCAGACAATTGCAGTTTTGAGGCCATCTGGCACCCTGCCCTCTTGAAAGGAGGAATTGACCGCCCCAGACAGCGATGGCCCCAAAGTCTTCTGGCTTGCTTTCATCAGCCAGGAAGGACGTGGATCTAACTCACAACTGGTTGCCAACTCCACTCCAAGCATCCCCTTTGCATTGGTGGATGAGACTAATTGAAGCTGATCCAAGCAAACCTGACAGGACCAAGCCTTCCCAACCCCAAGCTCTGACTCTGCACCCAAACAAGCAGTTCCCAAGTCGAGCCAAATATGAGTGACTTTATCTGCAAAGTTGGTGGCAAACTCATCACAGTGGGCAACTAATGATTCTGACTCTAGGTGGAGACAGACAATATTTAACAGGCTATTCACAACCCGGAAGGATGGCACTTTGCAGACTCTATGGCGATAGAGAAGAAAGCATTCTTTGTTGCCATCATTGCCACAGCAGAGTCCTTCAAAAACTATCTATGCTGCTATTAAAGCTTCTGATTACTGTGTTTTTTTAAAGGGTACATAAAATGAAATCCAGGATGTTAGTGCAAAAAGAGAGCCATGAAACTTTCCTACTTTTCCAATCCAATTTTAATTTATACCCCGCACTCTCCCATCCAAAAGGTGGCTTGAGGCAGCTTACAGCATATCATAATACAAAAAGAAGAAAATCAGGTGCACAATACACCTATACAATTCCTCAACAACAAATCAATAACCCCTTACATTTAAATAGTACAACTCTAATAAATTCATCGTTAAATACAGCAGTACAACAGCATATTATCCCCCCCATTAATCTCCTAACACTTCCAGGGTCTAACCACCTTCTTCAATACTTCCCATCCCCCTCCCTGCTGCCACCAGGGGAGGGGGCCCTCCTCCATCCCTCCTACTTCCACTGACAAAACAAACCCTTACAATGTAACTAATACAACTCTAATACATTTAACATTTATTTCATCATTAAATGCAGTGGTACATAATATCCTCCCCATTAATCTCCTAACATTCCCCATATCTAACCACCTTCTTGCACTACTTCCCATCCCCCACCCTGCTGCCACCAAAGGGGGGGGGGGTCCCTCCAACCCTCCTGCTCTCACCAGGAGGGAGGATCCCTTTATGAGCCATATAAACATATTCCCCTTCCCACAAAATACTCAAAACGCCAGACCCATCTGCTGGCCCCAGTCATCGGGTCCAGCCGAAGGGCCCAGCCAAAGGCCATGGGCGTGCCCCTTTGGCACGTGCCACCGGCACAGCCACCGGCACGACCGTCGGCCATTCCCAGATCTTGTAGGGGCAGCCCGGAAGTCCACTGTCCCAGGCCCTGCCCCCTTGTTAAGCGCGGAGGCAGCAGCATCCCACTCCGGCTGCCAGGTATGCCTCTCTGCACCTGCCAACACCCGGGCTCAGGGGCAACAGACCACACGCCCCTATGCAAGGTCTCAAGAGGGGTGGGGGCTGGCCACAGTCAAGCCCTTTGTCCAGGGTACACCTCTTGCCCGACATCTCTTCACCAGCTCCGCTGTTACCGCTCCCAGCAAGGGCCTCTCTCCACTCTCCTCCACCACTCACATTTCTTGACCAGACTGGGGCCAGGCTGCTCAATGTTCCCGCTTAAGGGTGTACCCGTTTTAAGGGTGTAGACTCATTCTTGTTTTCGTCTTGCAGCTGATGGTACAAATCCCCAAGACGATCAAGCAGGAAGAGCAGAAAAGTAAAGTTCATAATGAGTCAGATGATCTCCACCTGTTCCTTGAAGTTATCACTTTAATTTTTGTAACTTATTTCCTCTTTTGTTTTGTTTTTAAAGAAATAAATAAAAAGGCTGGTTTTGACATTTCTTAAGTGGGTTATTTCTGATTGAGAGTTTGAATTTCAGGATGTATGCAGTAGAGATCTATCCTACCCAATGGGAATCTTCTTATCCTTTTATGATCATGCAGAGAGTTCTCCACATTAAGAACTAACTGCTGTTGAAGAAGTGATATGGTAGTAAAACAGGGTTAAGCAGAGACTGCCCCAAGTAAGGAATAATTGTGTGCCTGCATTTTGACTGAAGGAAGAAGTACAGCTTCTATAATTAGCAAGGAATTTCTGTATTAGGATATAGCAGGTCCTTGCACAGATCACAGTTTTTTCCTTTTTCTTTAAAGAGGAGTAAACAGAGTGAAGGTTAGATTACCTCTGCTTTGCATTGCTGAATGTGTGAGGCTACAGTAGTTGGTGAATCAGTAGTTAGAACTGACAAAACTTTGATACAATTGCTAAACATAAAGCACAGCATCACAGTTGCCTTTTTTTCCACGTGATAAGCCTTCAGTGAGGGTCAGACTTGTAGTGGATAGTAGTGGACAGACTTGGTAAAAATCATAAAGTATAAATAGCTGCTGGCCACAATGGGTCAGAAGAGTTCAATTTCTGTACTGTGAACAATGTGGCAAACTATAACCGGAGAGACTGAGGACTGCCAAGGTATTTTGTTTGACTTAGCACCAGTATTTGTTCTGTAATGCAGAATACAAGCATGATTACTGCTGAATAGTCTGGGGTAACTTCTCATATACACTCTGCATAAAATAATAAAACAGGTCAAATTTTGCCCAATAATGTTACTATTTTGTTCATTTATATCTTATTTTGTTTGTTTCTCCCTTATTAATAACTCTCTCTGTGTGTTCTTTTCATTCTCTTTACTCTGTTGCTGTGATCTGCGAGGGCAACACCCTTGAGATGGTTAATTAGCCACACTGCATCAGGCACCGATGTACTGGCCCTGCTAGTTATTCTACAGAGCACAATCATGTTACTTTTAACTTATCCTCCTCTGCTTCCCCTGCCTGTTCTGTTTCTCATTGTATTCTAGGACCATAAGCTCTGTGGGGCTGAAGGATGTGTGTGGGGAGTGGGGCATCTTTTATTGATCTGTACAATGCTCGGCATAGTTGGGCCCTGATGTCTTAATGGAGGCCTCTAACAAGTGTTGCAATTGAAATAAATTTGAACTAAAGCTCTGATCCAAGGTCCGCACATGTGCAGACCATAACTGCAACAACACGTGCACGCACTGCGTACACTCTGCGCACGTGCGCGCACACACACGGTAGCTCAGGGAAAGCCTGTTGGCTACTCTCGCCTCCTGATCCTGATGCAACTGGGAGAGGTAGAAGCAGGATTGAAGTAGCTGTTGTAGTGGTTGTGGGGTCAGGAGGCACGGTACTCTCCCCAGTGTTACCTGGTGCACACATAGACCTTTGATTGGATCATACGTTTGCATACAATTTAAATGGAAGATCTGTATTCCTGTAAAGATCTGTATATTATGTGAGCTTTTGTTTCTGGGAGATCATATTTATGATGGAATTTCTCCTCTGAACAGTTGTATTATGTACTCAGCAAGTATGTCCTCCATAGCATAAAGTGGAGAGATGAAAAATCTGTGGGAAATGTTTCATTGATCCACATCCCAGTTTCTTTTTGCCATGTTGTTACCTTATCCCCATCCATGATAAAAAGAGGAAGAGCAACAGTCAAGGTAAGTAACACAACTGTAGAAGTGTGTGTCTGAGACAGTATAAGGTCGCTGAGTGCATCTGGGAACATTGCAAGAACAGCAGAAAGGTTTCTAAAAAGCTCAAAGGAGACTGATATTTACTTATATAGAGTCCTAATATACCTCTGTTCAAGTGATTGAGATCCCCATACAGACCCAGTATGCACTATCTTTGGGCTCATTCCTTTTCCTGTTTCACACCCCCATCATTCTGACAGATGATGGAGGTAAAATGGGAACATGGGTCCAAAAGAACCACAAATTCTGAATTTTAATTTGTTCTCTGTCTATTTCCATTTTTACACAAGGGAGGCATATATTACATTTTGAGTTCATATTCTTAGATTGTATTCAGGGAGACCCTATTTCATCAAACTCCTGCTGCCCTTATGGAGGTGAGGAATTCCACCAGAATCACTCTGATGCCTGGATATAACCCCAATAGTTTTATTAATATGCAAGTTCAATGTGAACATACAGTGCTCATGGAGACTCTGAGCCTAACCAATCATTGACAGTCTCTCCTGCCTGTATGGCAATGATTCCTATGTCTCAGAGCAGCAAAGCACTTCTTCCTAGTGGTGTTCCAAACAGTAAAAAAAACCAAATTCACTAGTTTTTCCGAGGGTCCGAGGAGCAGTCCTGAGTGTTTGGGCCACTCCTCCGACACTTGGAGAATACTCTTTGAATTCTGAGGGAGGGATTGGGGGGTGCTTAGGGTAAGTGGGGGGCCTAGCGGGGGTGGTGTCAGGAGTGGGTTCTTAAGGGGAGTGGGCAGCCAACTAGGGGGGGTAGGGGTGGGTTACTTACCCTCCAGAGGGATCCCACACCAATGCATGGCCTCTTCCTGGCTGGTAACTTCAAAAGTAAAAAGAAACAACTGAACATGCTCAGAAAGGACCTGAATGGCCCTTTTTGAGCATGCACGGCCCTTTTCAAAGATGGCACTGGCATGCTTTGAAAAGGGCCACTCAGAAAAGACCACTTGGGGCCCTTTCTGAGCATGCTCAGTTGTTCTTTTTACTTTCAAAGTTACCAGCTGGGAAGATGCCACGCATCAGCAGGACTGCTCTGGAAGGTAAGTAACCCACCCCTGGTCCCCCCTGCTAGGCCCCCCATTCCTCCTAAGCACCCACCCCTGACCCCCCCTCACTAGGCCCCCCCCTCTTCCTTCGCTCCCGCTGGCCTAGTCCATCCACGGCCAGCGGGGGCCAGGGACGGGGGACCAGGGGCCTAGCGCTGGCCTCCAGCCCTCGCTTCCCTGTCCTCTGGCCCCTTCTCTGCACTCGGCTGAGGATTTTATGAGTTCTGAAGTTCCAGGGCTCTTCCTCAGAACTCAGGAAACTGAGGCCAAATGCACCAGTTCTCGGTGTTTCCCAAGGACCAAGTTGCAGCACTACCTCTTCCCTCAGTTGTCCTATAATGCTTCCTTTCTGGTCAGAAGTTACCCATATAATCAGTATGATTCTGGATAAATCTCTTACTATTCTTCTCCAAAATCTTATCCTTGGCTTTGTCCACAAAAAATGGAAACTCTGGGCCACAAGACACTCTGGTTTAATTGGGTGACTCTGATTGCTAAAATAATAATCTTACAGAAGTGGAAGAGGAAAGCTTCCCCACACATTGGACACTAGTTCAGCCTTGCTGCCATGGAGTATCTGGCATTCAGATGTCAAGATGTCCCAGACACATTTGAGAAAACATGGTCTGGCTTCCTAGAGTTAGTGGATTAACAATGGGTAAAAACAGATATGCGGCCAGCAGGACTGCTCCCCAGGCCACCGCAGGGCAGAAACTCCCAGGCGGCATAGCTCGGGTCAGGTCAGACATGATCATCACAGCCAGGGAACCATTCCACTGGCTGTTCGGCCCAGGTAGGACCAGGAGCACAGCAAATATGTTAGCGGCCAGCCCCACTTGCACTGTGCTCCCAGCACTCCCCTTGCCATGACAGACAGCCATGGCAGCCAGTGAGACACAGTCATGATTGCCGGCCATATGCTGCGTCTGCATAGAAATGCTAGCCTGCTTTGGATAAAACTTGGTATCTGATTTGTGCGATTCTACAAACATGTTGTTCTTGCTGAACTTGGAGAGAACACCTGAAGTAAAAGTTTTAGTTATACCTGTTTGTTGTAATGATGTAGCCTATACTAACTCCATCTGTATCATAGGTGCTTGCCTTCAAATTGCTCTGTTTGATATGTTTGTTATTGCTTTAAAGTCAGAAAAACATTTTTTCGATAATGGCAGAACCCAACAGTATTCTTTTTTTTAATATATACTTTTCATATATTTTTGGCGAGGGAGACGGATAGTGGGTGGGGGGATGTTTTTGTTTTTTGGGGGTAGTGGTGGGGTTTTAGTCTGGCCCTGTGTGTGCATTTTAATGAATTTTAATTATTTCTGTTTTGTATTTTTTTATTGTTCTGTATTTTTACCTGTTGTACGCTGCCCTGAGCTGCCATGTGGCAGGAAGGGGTGGGTTAGAAGTATTGAAATAAATAAATATGAATATAAATATTAATATGTTATATTCATCTGTATATTAAAAAACAGAATGCTGTTGGACTCTGAGTTGGATCTGGATGCCATGTTGGAAGTTAGTTAGTGTCATGACCCTACCTTGTCCATTCACAATATTTTTTGTGGGGTCTCTATGCTCAGGTTGCCATGTACCCTTTTCCTTTCCATATATGCTTCTGTCAGGACCGTCACAATCTAGCTGGGACTTTGAAATTCAACCTAATTTGAAGCCCCACAATCTGTGGGGAACAAAATACCATGAGGTACGACAAGACTTCATCAATGGAGATGCATAAAAGTGGCGGGGAAGACATTAAGGATTTAAAAACAAAACAAACAAAAAACAGCCAGATAGTTGCCCAAATATCTATGTGCATGTTTGTGCTTAAAAGCCATGTTACATTTTAGAAGGCTGGAAAAGCTCTGTGAAGTCAGCCTCAAAGAGAGTCACTTTTATTTGTGGGGGTTTTTGTTTGTTTTTTAACTTCTGGATTTTCACTCCCCATGTCAGGCAATTGTTTTAACTACTTCATTACACTGTTTTATGTTATGGTAGTAGATTCACATATTGAAATCAGATATTTTTATCCATCAGTCCATGAAACCTGAGGACTGAAAGCACCAGCACCACAGCTGTATTTCCATTGTGCTGGATGATACTTGATATAAACAAAAAAAGGTGTTTCCTTGGGTGTTTGGCAGCCTCAGCACAATCTGTCAGGGAAATAGTTATGACTACTTCTCAGTACTCAAATAAGAGTGCTGAAAACATACAGCCTCTCTGGGAATTTCAGCTTCTTTCTATGAAACAGCAACAAAAAACATTTCGTGTATGCTTAATTGCAGACTACTTAAGAATACTAAGACTTCTTCCTTAGCAGGTGAAAGGAAAAAATAAAAATAAAAGGAAAAAACTTTCCCACTTGAACATAAACAACGGCCGCAATCCCATGCGGGATCTGCACGGTTTCTGTCTGGCTCAATACAGTTCCTATGGGGATGTGTACGTGCACGGGGCACGCAGGCCATGGGTTCTGCCCCAATGTTACTTTTGGCAACAGCTACAGTTTTTACATGATGTAAATCAGAGGTGCTCAGAATGTCGATTGACCATGCGACATTGCTGAGTCGATCTCGGGTCCCCTGTTGCTGTCATCACCCCCCCCCCCCCATTCATATGCCTGATATCCATGCTACGTGCCAGCCCCAGGTAAGCCAGCTCTCCGGCCAACGCTGCCTTCCGCCCTCTCCTGTCTCTTATACACATCTAGATGTGTATAAGAGACAGCAGTGTGGTGTGGTTGATAAGCACTTGGACCTGGGAAGCCAGGATTTAAATCCTGCCTTAGCCATGAACTCAGTGGGTGGAGCCTTAGTGCGAGTATGTATGGGTCTATCTGTCCCTGTGCGCTCTTCACAGGACTTGCATTCTAGATTGTAAGCCCACTTGGCAGGGATCTGTGTTTGTAAAATGCTGTGTACGCCTAGTAGTGCTGTAGAAATGATTAGCGAAATAATCTCTCCCTATTTATGAGTTCCACACCACTCATGATTTTATAAACTTCTACTATATCTCCTCTGTTGTTTCTTCTCCAGGCTGAAGAGCCCCAGCCTATCAAGCCACTCTTCATACGTGAGCCGTTCCATACCCTTGATCGTTTTTGTTACCCTTCTCTGTACCTTTTCTAGTTTTACTATGTCTTTTTTGAGATGGGGTCACCAGAGTTGCGCACAGTATTCCACGTGTGATTGTACCATAGAGTTACATTGAGGCATTGTGATATTTTCAGTTTTATTCTCTATCCCTTTCTGAATGATTCCTAACATTTTTTGTTTTTTGACCACCGCCGCACACTGAGCTAATAATTTCAATGTATTGCCCACAGTGACTCCAAGATCCTTGTCCTGAGTGGCAACTCCTAATTTAGAACCCAGCATTGTATACATATCACTTGGGTTATTTTTCCCTATGTGCATCAGTTTGCACTTGTCTACATTAAATTTCATCTGCCATTTAGATGTCCAGTCTCCTAGCCTTGTGAATCGAAGGGTGAAAACAAATGAGACAGTAGTTCACATTAGACTCGGAATCACCTGTTTGTTAGGTTGTGCACCTCCAGATGTTCACCTACGTCTGCCCCTGGATACATGGGCTGGAGAAGATTGGTGACACAGTCTGGGTTGAAGACCCAGCCACGGCTTTGCCCAGCCCAATTATGAGACACGGTCTGCCAGGACCTTAGAGCTGCAGGCAAAAAGCCCAGAACTATCAACAGAACAACTATGCTCCAACATCCCACGACACGAGATGGGCCAGGCACCCTTAAAGGGAACGGGCAGGAAAGACATGATCGCATTGGACATTCCTGGTCTGTACAGTAGGTCGTGCCCAATGCCCTTTCTGAAACAAAGCAAGAGCCAGACAAAGGGACCATGCAACAGGTCAGTCCAACCACACTAAATCAGTGCACTGCTATCCCATGGTATGCACAACTTATATGTGATGTGTGTCTATCACCATATTCACAGGCATCTACCAGCACTGCCATCCCAGGGACATCATCAGGAGCACAGACCCCTGCCACATCGGAAGAGGCCCCCTTGAGCCACCCATCAAAAGCAGGTCCTATGGACTCAAGGGCAGGTCCCGAGGGCATTCATTGGCCAGTGGGAGGACACGCAGGTCTAGTAAGATCTCTGCAAAATGCAGAGGAACCAGGTTCAAGGGGATCACCACCTTAATGAGGGACCTTGGCTACTACCGGGACATGAGCCAGTGACAGCAGTGGACAAAGGACCTCCGGAGGGGCTACAAGGAGGTGAAGGACAATAACCTCAGATCCAGATGTGGCCATCAAACACTACGGTACATGGAGCTCTTGGAAGCTTTCCTGTGTATGAACAGGTCTATAGCTGCTCCATGCCTTGCCGGCTACAGACTCACCAAGAGCATTGGGTAAACATCCCTTCCCCGCTGCCAGTCTATGCAGTACCCATTCAAGCCATAAGCATTCCTCATCCCCTCTCACGAGGTTGGGCCTCAGGGACACAGTTCACTATGTCTGGCCATACCCCCGGCCCCATGTCAGATTCCAAATCTGAGGATACGGACATACCCCTTGGAACTCTCAACCTCTATACCCTGGACACAGACAGACAGCAGTCAGTCCCAGAGCAAGTGGAGGTGGAGGGGAGAGAAGACCTAGAGCCCCCAGAACGCAGAGCCCGAGGAGAATAGTAAGTGAATGCACCGGAAGGGACTGGGGGAGGGGAGAAGGGAGCTAGGTGATCCTGCCAAGTGGGCAAAATGAGGTTGTACATCCTCAGTCTAAAATGTTTGACAGACATAAACTGACTCAATAGGACAGACCCTGGGTGGCCCAAAAACTTGCATAAGATCAGCAACAGAAGTTGGTCCAATAAAAGTTACCAATTGAACTACTTAGTCTCAATCTCACTCAGTTAAATATAACATCCCTTCCAGGGTTTGGGGCTCCCTGCATTGAAGATCCTGTGGGCCATATCATCTAGATTTTATAGGGATGGGCGAACGCAGTTCGGAGTTCGGGCCGAACTCGGCCTGTTCGGACGACCGAACCAAACGTCTGAACCGAACGCTCGAACGGCCGAACAGTTTGAAAAAGTTCAGATGAGTTTGGGGGTGGGAAAAACGTGACTGGAAGTGGGAGGAAGCTGACGAGCAGACTTCCTGGCACCAGGGGTGGAGACCGGGGTGGTTTCAGGGTCGGTTTTGGTATCGATAGCGCTTTTTTCAGTTGTTCGGCCAAGTTCGGCTGAACCGAACTCCGCTGAACCGAACAGCCGAACCCGAACTCAGATTTCAGACCGAACGTCCAAACATCTGAACCACGTTCTGTNACAGAGAGGAAGGATGAGGGGGGAAGATAAGGAGTTCAGTTTTAGCCATGTTGAGTTTGAGTTGACGTTGAGACATCCAGGTAGAGATGTCAGGGAGACAGCTGATGAGACGAGCTTGAACAGAGGGAGAGAGAGAGGGAGTAGAGAGAGAGAGTTGAGTGTCATCAGCATAGAGGTGGTATTGGAGTATTTATATAGTGCCAGCAGTGTACCTGGCACTGTACAATCAATAGTTATAGGAGGGTTCCTTCCTACCACTAGGGGCGTACATGCACTATTTGTGGATATTTTGATGAATACAATTGTATTCCTAAGAATGCCTATGAAAAGCAATATTTGAGTGTATTCCCATGAGAAGCAGTTTTGTGGTTATCTTGAAAATATTTGTACACAGGATTAGTCAGACAGTTATGAAAGTGCACATATAATTTAAGAACATAAGTAGTGCCGTACAGGGTCAGACCAATGGTCAGTCTAGCCCAGCATCCTGTCTCCAACAGTGGCCAATCTCGGTCTTTTGAGAGTAGTACCCAACAGGTCACACTGGGCAATCCATTCCCTGTTGTTCCAGCCCCCAACAGGGACAGGTTACGTCCCCAAAACTTACTTGGCTAATAGCCGTTAATGGACCTATCATCCAAGAACGTATCCAATCCCTTTTAAAAACTATCTACAATACTGGTCCTGACCACTTCCTCTGGCAGTAAATTCCACATGTTAATTATGCACTGAGTGAAAAAATACGCTCTCTTTTTTTAAAAAAAAAAAAACTGCTGCCAGTTAATTTCATGGAGTGTTCCCTCCTTCCAGTAGTGTTGAAATGGAAAAGAGCCAGTTTAATACTGAAAGTAATACTGTGTTGTTCTTTTTCTAGTACTGTTGGCAAGACAAAAAGTCAGTGTGGTGCAGTGGATAAAGTGCTGGAATTGGGCTTGGGAAATCAGGGTTTGAATCCTTCCCTTGCCATGAACTCACTAGGTGACCTTGGGTAAGTCCCCAACCCCTCAGCCTAGAGACACAGTGTGGTGTGGTTGATAAGCACTTGGACCTGGGAAGCCAGGATTTAAATCCTGCCTTAGCCATGAACTCAGTGGGTGGAGCCTTAGTGCGAGTATGTATGGGTCTATCTGTCCCTGTGCGCTCTTCACAGGACTTGCATTCTAGATTGTAAGCCCACTTGGCAGGGATCTGTGTTTGTAAAATGCTGTGTACGCCTAGTAGTGCTGTAGAAATGATTAGCGAAATAATCTCTCCCTATTTATGAGTTCCACACCACTCATGATTTTATAAACTTCTACTATATCTCCTCTGTTGTTTCTTCTCCAGGCTGAAGAGCCCCAGCCTATCAAGCCACTCTTCATACGTGAGCCGTTCCATACCCTTGATCGTTTTTGTTACCCTTCTCTGTACCTTTTCTAGTTTTACTATGTCTTTTTTGAGATGGGGTCACCAGAGTTGCGCACAGTATTCCACGTGTGATTGTACCATAGAGTTACATTGAGGCATTGTGATATTTTCAGTTTTATTCTCTATCCCTTTCTGAATGATTCCTAACATTTTTTGTTTTTTGACCACCGCCGCACACTGAGCTAATAATTTCAATGTATTGCCCACAGTGACTCCAAGATCCTTGTCCTGAGTGGCAACTCCTAATTTAGAACCCAGCATTGTATACATATCACTTGGGTTATTTTTCCCTATGTGCATCAGTTTGCACTTGTCTACATTAAATTTCATCTGCCATTTAGATGTCCAGTCTCCTAGCCTTGTGAATCGAAGGGTGAAAACAAATGAGACAGTAGTTCACATTAGAATCGGAATCACCTGTTTGTTAGGTTGTGCACCTCCAGATGTTCACCTACGTCTGCCCCTGGATACATGGGCTGGAGAAGATTGGTGACACAGTCTGGGTTGAAGACCCAGCCACGGCTTTGCCCAGCCCAATTATGAGACACGGTCTGCCAGGACCTTAGAGCTGCAGGCAAAAAGCCCAGAACTATCAACAGAACAACTATGCTCCAACATCCCACGACACGAGATGGGCCAGGCACCCTTAAAGGGAACGGGCAGGAAAGACATGATCGCATTGGACATTCCTGGTCTGTACAGTAGGTCGTGCCCAATGCCCTTTCTGAAACAAAGCAAGAGCCAGACAAAGGGACCATGCAACAGGTCAGTCCAACCACACTAAATCAGTGCACTGCTATCCCATGGTATGCACAACTTATATGTGATGTGTGTCTATCACCATATTCACAGGCATCTACCAGCACTGCCATCCCAGGGACATCATCAGGAGCACAGACCCCTGCCACATCGGAAGAGGCCCCCTTGAGCCACCCATCAAAAGCAGGTCCTATGGACTCAAGGGCAGGTCCCGAGGGCATTCATTGGCCAGTGGGAGGACACGCAGGTCTAGTAAGATCTCTGCAAAATGCAGAGGAACCAGGTTCAAGGGGATCACCACCTTAATGAGGGACCTTGGCTACTACCGGGACATGAGCCAGTGACAGCAGTGGACAAAGGACCTCCGGAGGGGCTACAAGGAGGTGAAGGACAATAACCTCAGATCCAGATGTGGCCATCAAACACTACGGTACATGGAGCTCTTGGAAGCTTTCCTGTGTATGAACAGGTCTATAGCTGCTCCATGCCTTGCCGGCTACAGACTCACCAAGAGCATTGGGTAAACATCCCTTCCCCGCTGCCAGTCTATGCAGTACCCATTCAAGCCATAAGCATTCCTCATCCCCTCTCACGAGGTTGGGCCTCAGGGACACAGTTCACTATGTCTGGCCATACCCCCGGCCCCATGTCAGATTCCAAATCTGAGGATACGGACATACCCCTTGGAACTCTCAACCTCTATACCCTGGACACAGACAGACAGCAGTCAGTCCCAGAGCAAGTGGAGGTGGAGGGGAGAGAAGACCTAGAGCCCCCAGAACTCAGAGCCCGAGGAGAATAGTAAGTGAATGCACCGGAAGGGACTGGGGGAGGGGAGAAGGGAGCTAGGTGATCCTGCCAAGTGGGCAAAATGAGGTTGTACATCCTCAGTCTAAAATGTTTGACAGACATAAACTGACTCAATAGGACAGACCCTGGGTGGCCCAAAAACTTGCATAAGATCAGCAACAGAAGTTGGTCCAATAAAAGTTACCAATTGAACTACTTAGTCTCAATCTCACTCAGTTAAATATAACATCCCTTCCAGGGTTTGGGGCTCCCTGCATTGAAGATCCTGTGGGCCATATCATCTAGATTTTATAGGGATGGGCGAACGCAGTTCGGAGTTCGGGCCGAACTCGGCCTGTTCGGACGACCGAACCAAACGTCTGAACCGAACGCTCGAACGGCCGAACAGTTTGAAAAAGTTCAGATGAGTTTGGGGGTGGGAAAAACGTGACTGGAAGTGGGAGGAAGCTGACGAGCAGACTTCCTGGCACCAGGGGTGGAGACCGGGGTGGTTTCAGGGTCGGTTTTGGTATCGATAGCGCTTTTTTCAGTTGTTCGGCCAAGTTCGGCTGAACCGAACTCCGCTGAACCGAACAGCCGAACCCGAACTCAGATTTCAGACCGAACGTCCAAACATCTGAACCACGTTCTGTTCACCCATCCCCAAAATTTTATGCTGTTTTTTCTAGGCCCTATGGGATGGAGATCCCCTAATGAATTACCATGGACTCTCCATAGCGTAGGGCTCTCCATGTTTGAAGGTTTATTAGCCTACAATTTACACCAGAGCTTCTCAGGCTCATGTTGTTATTTCAAGTTTATCCATAGACCCCATATATAAGTAGCCCTGGTGGGGGCCCCCCAACATGTAGGGTCTTGTATGGTCACACAGTCTGAACTATTCTGGTTCTGACTATGTCAAACATTTAATAAAAAAGGCTTTACAGTACAACAGTGAAGCAGATTATATATATTCCCAATTTCTTGTTGAGACTGAGATACAAAATAGTTGTTTATAACTTGTCCAAGATCACAGAAGAATTCTGTGACAAAATAAGTAAAAGAGCTGAGTCCATCTGGTTTTTCATCTTGAGCTTCAAATGTCTTTCTACATAATTTCATACGTGCTGATTAAAGAGGAGGACACAATATTTTCACTAAATTGCACTCAGTACAAGAGTTGATAACCCATCAAAACAGTCAAGGAGCAGTCTGATACATAACATTTTAGCTCTAGAGACTTACATTTTAACTTGCTTTTGGTTCTAAGTTAAAGAAATTGAGTGGCACCAACCCAGGGTCCAGTAACGGTGTGGTTTGATCATAAATGGGATGGATGGAGCTGAATGTATGGACCAACATTTTGATGCTTTCACCAAAGATGCGTCTGTCTGTCTGTCTGTCTGTCTCTCTCTCTCTCTCTCTCTCTCTCTCTCTCTCTAACACACACACACACCCTATTGCATAAAGGCTGCATAACCTCTACTCATGTAATCACACTGGATTTAGGTTGCTAAAAATGTCTGTACTGATTTTGTTACATAGCCCTGTCAATTCCTGGCATTTTTTTCTGAGTTGGGCATGGGATACAAATTTAAATATGTGCTTAATGAGCTGTAAGCATTTTAATGATGTGTCCCTTGATATTGACAGATTTGCTTGAGGTAAAATATTTATTATCTGAAAGATTAAGTTTCCTTAACTTGAATTGAAAAAAAAAGCATCCTACATTACATGACATCTTTTAAGCAAACTATTCAGTCACAGGACCTTCTCAGCTTGTTGTGACACTAGGGTAGGTTAGTCATTCCTCCTCTTTAAAAGAGAATGCATATGAAAAATACATGGTGCAGGGCTGCATTGGAACCAATGCAGCCCTGCATCATGTATTTTCCATAAACATCCTCTTTTAAAGGGGAGGTATGGCCACCCTAACCTAGGGCAATATTGTCAAAATGATGAGTGTTTAATAGGGATGTGCAAACAGAACCGAATTTGGAAATTCAGTTCGGTTTGGTTCGAAAATAGAGTTCGGTTCAAAAGTTCGGTTTAGTCAACCAAACTATTCGAGTTCGGTCGAATTCTGAACTTCCAAACCGAGTTCGTACATTCAAAACCGTTTTTTTGACCTTCCAAACTGGTTCGAATTCGACCGAACAGTTCGGTCGAATTCGAGTTTGGTTCAAAAGTTTGGTTTGGTCGACCGAACTATTCGAGTTTGGTCCAAACTCCAAACTTCCAAACCACGTTCTCACATCCCCAGTGTTTAAACAATGGCTAAAACCAAATGTGTGGCTGGCAGGACTGCTCCCCAGGCTGCCCCAGGGAAGAAAATCATGGGTGACACAGCACAGGTCGGGTCGGGGCACTGACCTGACATGCCCGCAGCTGGGGAACCATCCTGCCAGCCGCACGACCTGTGTAGGGCCAGGAGCTCAATGAAGGTGCGGGTGGCCAGTCCCACCTGTACAGTGCTCCCCGCCCCCATCATGATGGTCAGCCATGGCGGCCAATGAGGCTCAGACGTAATAGCCCACTGTGGCATGCTTTGACTTGATCAGGTGAGCCTTAGCCTGTGCTGTGACCTTGGAGATTTGCTGAGGTCACAGCCTGGTCTAGCTGCCAACATGGCCTGAGGTAATTCCAGGTCAACATCTGGCAGTGCGTACACATACCCAGCCCAAACCTGGATCCCGGAATACAGCGGGTCAAAGCAGCTATTTTGCATGGGATATTATACCTGCCTGCCTCCACACAGCCTGACACTGGCAACCACCATGAACACCCCTTCCCAGGGAGGTGAAGAGAGGAGACAGCACTGGTGGCAGGGTTGAACTTACAGCCTGCACCTGGAGGGAGGAGGAGGCGGTGGTGGTGGGGCTGAGCTGAGCCCACAGTCTGCTCCTGGTCCGAGCTCTTGGTGAGAAGGAGAGGGAGGCAGTGGCAGTGGTATTGAGCTGTCAGTGCTATGATCTCTCCCAAGGCAGGAGGGAAAGGAGGAGAAGGAGGTGGTAGTGGTGGCAGGGCTGAGCTTGCAGCCTGTATCCTACAGGGATTGCTGAATGCCACTGCCTGAGATCACTCAGCCCCTAGCACCCTTCCTACAGCTAGGGTCTGAGGGACATGACACTAGGGCTCATTCACAGCCTGCCTACCCCAGAGTAGGGTCTGCACAGTTCCTTGTCTCGAAACAAGCAAATCTCCTTGAGTCTGCTGCTCAGCGGCTGCTCCTCTACCTCAGGGCAGAAGTACTCCACAGCTGATAACCCTCAAATGGGGGTGCCCTCGGGGAATCCTCTCCCTGCTTCCAGCCAGGCTGTTAGCTCTAGGACTGAACAGGAATCCTGCCAGTTTAGAACGTCCTCTCCCTCGCATCACCAAAACTCCCCTTCCCTGTACTGGAGCAGCTTTGAAGCCATGAGACAATAACCCACCTAAACACTAGGAGGGTGCCTAGGCCAATCAACATGCCCCATACCATCACAGTCAAGGGATTGGGATTGGCTGCAAGTTCTGGCTTCTGGCTGCGGAAAGATCTCCAAGGCGAACAGAATGCTGGGTGTAGTGGGGTGAGGGTGGGCATGGGGGTGCCAGGCAGCTATATTAGTAGGCTTAGCTGCCCCCAAGTCTTCATATACATGCCACCTCTGCTAGGGACATCACTTGCTCTGTTCTTCCTATTGGCAGCCCGGGAAAGGAAGCTCAGATCGTAGCAGATTTTGTTTGAATCCATCAAATAGGTGTTGGTTGCTGATGATTAGTTTAATTTTTGAGTTTGTTTCTTTTTAATTGGGGTTTTTCTGCTTTTTATTTTATTTTATTACTTTTATGATGTCATATATATAGATATAGATATAATATATTTGTGACTTTTATGGTTCTGAAATATTTGATTCTGTAATAGGATTATGTCGAGAAGCTGATATCCTTAATAAAACTGAACAGAGCTAGGGACATTCTTAAGCAGAATTTTAACTTCCAGTACTGGAACATGATTTGGAAATGGATTTGAGAGGCCTAAGAGTCTCCTCTCTGTGGGAAATGGAGGAGCCTGAGAGTGGGACCTCATTGTTCAAGTCCTCACCACATTTCAGCAGCCATAACACGTCTGTGACTAGCTGACTCTGTGTATCTCCCACAGGAAACTAAGAAAGGACAACTAGCCGCAGGAGTGTTATGGCTGCTGCCTGGATTGAAATGTAGTCGGCTTCACATTTTGGGGTTGGAATCAAAAGCCAAAAAAACCTTAGATGGTTTATTTGGCTTTTGTTAATGACTTTCCTGCCCCACCCCATACACTAGCCATATAGATTAAATTACAAGACCTCCGGTTTTATATGCCTCTGCAGAGTGGCAGGTTAGTCCAGTGGTTGGGTTGCTAGCTAGAGAATAGGGTTCATTTTCAAGCTCTGTACCAGGAGATGTGGCTTCTAGAGTAGGTTTGGGGCCCTGGTAGTTATTTTTTTTTTTCTTACAAATTAAGAACTCCTTTTTACCTTCCCTACTCTTTGGCCCTTTTCACATGGGCTGTGGTGGGTGGGGGGATTGGTGTGTGGCAGCAGCAGGTGGAGGTGGGTGTATGGCTGTTCCCATGGATGCACACCATCTCCACCCATCTCCACCCATGGAGCAACTAACATTGGCACCTGTTGCTTCGTGCGTGGGTGATAGGTGGTGTGCGGGAGTATGCACACACCCACACCCACCGCCCCACACTCGGTGTTCCCACAGGCACCCTCATTCCCCCCACCCGCCATGGCGTTCACGTGCTTCCCCCCACGCACATGTGGGTGAGGGGGGGCACTCATGTGAAAAGGGCCTTTGTATCCTTCACTTGTTCACTTAAGAAAATTATGTGCACATCTGTGTGTGTTTATGTCATGACATTTTTTTTTCTGTTGCTTCTCTCCTTAAAGAACAAATGACAAAGACAGCTGTTACATCACTTTAATGTTAACAGTTTTTTAATATCTTGGCATGCTTCTTTGTGTCAAACAGCCATACCACCCAAATTTCATGGGTAAGTGAAATTTCCCAGGTATGACATAGCCTTGAAATAAATTACCAGCTAGTTTTGCATGAAATTCCATAGAAATTTGCTTTCAACATTTGCACATTTGTAGCACTGTGTGGAGAATAGTTTGAACACTAACAGAAGTATTAGTATATTTCTTACCATAACTTCTATATTTAGAAGTATCATCATCTCCCTTTTACAGAGTACAGTTAATTAAATTACATTTGTGCAGTACAAAACCAATTAAGTACATTAAATACTAAAGCTTGCTTTAAAAACAAGTTTTATTTCTTAACTAAAATGTATATGTAACACATACTATTATGGCTTGGCTGGACAGCAAGATTTGAAGAATTATAATTGTAAGCAAATTCTGTTGTTAATCGGTAGAGGGCAGTATTAGAGTAACCACCTCATTTCCCCCCCCAATCTCCTGTATGGTTTGAGCATGCTCAAACCCAGCAATCTTGGCTGTTCTCAGCACATTCTAGAAGAATCCAGCACTGGGGCTGGAAGAGTGTGGCTGTGGCAGAAGGGGTGGAAGAAGCCCTGCCCCAGGACTATTACTCATGAACCAGATTTGAATGTTTGCAGGTTTGTGTCTGGGATTTGTAGTCTGGGCAGAGATCTCTTTTGGAGGGAAAAGGTTAATTTTTAAAGAAGAAAAGGAAAAAAAGGAGTGATGATTGTTTACTTGTTGAATAGGTATGTAATATAGGCTGAAACCCGGCAATCTTGGCTCTTCTCAGCACATTCTAGAAGAATCCAGCACTGGAACTGGAAGAGTATGGCTGTGGCAGGAGGAGTGGAAGAGGCCCTGGCCCAGGACTATTACTCACAAGCCACTTTGGACACTGCATAAGAAGCTGCATTAGGATCCTGCTGTTTCTATCAAGGACAAGTGAGACTTTATGAAGAACAGAGTCTTGCCATGTGTTATTTCTTTCTCATAAATGCTGATGTGTGGTGTTTTCTTATGTGCATTGACCTTTGTCTTCTTCAATGGTTTTGGAGAAAATAATGTATGTTCATTCAAATGATTTTTATTTTGTTATGTATACTATTATTCAAAATGTTTCATGTTCTATGAAATAATAGTGTGTTTTGAGAGGATGAAAGAGTTTATGGTTTTATTTGTCCTGTAACTACTGTTGGAGGAAGTAATGCTGTCAGATTGAACCCACCTGCTATTCTTGAAATTATATACATTATCTGATTGAGAACTATAGTAGGTTACATAAACATGACTAAACTTTCTGATATCATGCAGACGCAGATTTCAAGATTTTTTTTGTGTAGCATCTGAAAGCCAACCAATGTTTAAAGCCTGTGAGATGGATTCACCAGGAACTGTGGATCAGATGATCTAGGTCAAACTGTGTGTACATATATTTTTAGAATATTACATAGAAAAGAGTGTAAATCCATGGTAACGTTTAAAAAATGAAGTTAGTTTCTTCCATCAGGAACGGGTCACTGGGAGCACATTACACTATTGCTTCAGAGCCTGAACTGGCTCCCGGTAGCTTTCCAGACCCAATTCAAGATGCTGGTTTTGACATATGAGTCACTTGTGCGAGAGGGGCGGGATATAAATAAATAAATAAATGTCCTGGGCCCCAAATATCTGAAAAACTGCCTCCTCCCCCTCTGGTTCCACGCATGGGCTCTGAGGTTTGCCATGAGAGCCTCCTTGTGCATACCATATGCCTGTTAATTTCATACAGCAAGGGTACACAAAAAACATTCCCAATAGCTGTGTTAGGTGTATGGAACTCCCTCCCCCTGGAAGGTTTGCCTGAGCCTGTTTATCTTCTGGAGCCTATGTAAGACTTCTTTACTTGGCCAGGCATTTTGCAAGCAGGGATATGGTTTGGGGAGGTTTGGAATAAGAGGTTTTAATTATTCATGATTTGTAATTTGCCCTGAGCCCTCCGGATAGTGCAGGATAATATATTTAAGTAAATAAATAAAATATAGCCCTGGGATAAGTAATGCCACATTGTAGCTAATAGGGTCAATCCGCGTGCGCACCCCCGGCATGGGGCCTATGACGCATGTGCAAACCGTGTGGCCATGCATGCAGGGTGGCATTTAGAGAGATTGGGATTACAGCCTATGACTATCTGAGACAAAGGGCCTTTTCATATGGGCACTCCCCCTCCATCCATGCAAATGCCATGGCAGGTGTGGGGGAGATGGGTGGGCACCTGTAGGAATGGCGCTTGCGGTGTGTGTGTGTGCTCACTTCCATGCTCCACCCACCTCCACCCATCACCCACGCATGGAGTAATGGGCTCTAATGCCGGTTGCTCCATGCATGGAGGTAGGTGTGCACCCATGGGAACGGGCGCACACCCACCTCCACCTATCGTGGGTGCACACTCATCCCTCCACCCACTGAGGCCCATTTGAAAAGAGCCAGGTAGGAAAAGGGAAGAAGCTGAATTACAGGATATGTCTATATAAACTACCAAATTGATTACCATATTTAGTGATTTAGGGTGATTTCAGACATGAAATCACCCTGCACTGGGATCCGTTTCAGATCCTGTTGAGGAATAAGTCCAGCCGTCCTTCAGACGTGCCGGCCTGATTCCTACGGTGATTGGGGAGGGGCTGCACAACGTGACATGTGGTCGCACAGCCCCACCCCCCCGCGCACTCCCAGCTGCCCATCCTGCGGAAGACGGGTGGATGCAGCGGCCAATGTGGCCACTGTGCCCGATCCTGCAGTGTGGTCTGGGCCACAATCCGGCCGGCAGAAGGTAACAGATGTTACTGTCTGCCGATTCCGGATTTTGGCCACTGTGACCATGCTTGGAGCCCGATCCCACCATGCTTTCGGACCTCTGGGCGGCCGGATGTCCGAAAGTGTGGTCAAAGAGATTCCCGCCGGAGGTTCACAGGGGTGTACTTCTGGCGGGAATCTCTTTGGGTAACTTCAGACATTATGCTACCGTGGTCACCACAGGGGGTTCACTGTCGTTGACTGTGGTATCGTAACATCTAAAATTACCCTTAGATAGCTGTCTAAATGACAACTGATCATAAAAGAGATCTTTGTAATTTGATGATAGTGGAAGAATAAGTTTTTAAAAATTAGGGATCAAGTCAAATATGGATGTAACATTTTCAACCCGAATAAGTTCATTTCAGGATTTTAAAGATTTTAAACAACATACATAATTTACAATATGCTGATAATCAAATCTTGACTTGTGTGTTTTCTATTATGAAAATGAATGGATTCAGATGTTATCCAAGTAAGCAGCACATTAAATAAACTAAAAGATGAAGTTCCATTAAACATGCACAATAATACAGGAGCTGCTGAAAAGATTGGAAGAGAAATTCTGCTCTGATGTACACTGATGTAAATCTGGAGGTAACAATACATTAGTTGATATACATAAGGAATTACTTCAGAAGTGCATTGGTGTGAGACAAAATTAGTCTTAATGTATTTTAAACTACCTCCAAATTGGGGGTTAATGTAACACATTCATCAGAAGAAGACAATAATTGCATGAGGCACATTACAAAGGTAGTCATAGCCAAAAAGGTTATGAAAGGGAAACAGGAGAGGAAGCAGCTGAGTCTATAATAACCTTCCCTAAATAATAACGATAATAGTAAAAAAAAAATTACAGGCTAGGGAAAGAAAGGTGAAAGGAAGGTGAAAGATGATCTTTTGACAGAAAAGGTGGGATGTTGAAGACCTTGGCCATTTTAAAATGGTGCCACTGGGCGTTGGTGGGCGGGGCATGCACATGGCCACACATGCATCCCCACTCACCCCCACTCATCCTCATGCATGGAGCAACCCCCGTTTTCCTCGGTTGCTCCGTGAGTGGGGATACGGGTTAGGTGGGAGCGCCTACTCGTCGCTCCCACACAGAAATCTGTGTGTTAATGAGTGCATGAGGCCTGTTTAAAAAGGTCCCTTGTTGCAAGCTCTGCACCAAGACACATCCATGGGTGTCTTCAGACATGACAGTGCCAAAGTGTTACCACAAACTTACCCCCTCTGAGGTTGGACCACCACCCTAGTGCAGCAGCCCATTTCCCCCAACGGACAGCCATAGTGGCCAATGACGGAGAGCAAGGTGCCCAGCACTGTGGGGAAACCCTGACTGAGTTAGGTAAAGTAGGCTTTCAAATGTGAAAGCCCTCTTTACTCCTGGTTGGGCAGCTGGATCCCGGCCATGGTGGCAGCTAGTGCAGGCCAGGCTGGGACTCAGGGACTTGAACTTCCCCAAATCACAGCCCAAGCTAACCCCCATCACAGTCAGGAACAACCACGGGAAAACATCTGGCACCCAGGATGTAGTTGCTTCCTAATGTGAGGGAGGCCCCGTGCCGAAGTGGGGGGAAATGTAGCAGTGTAGGCAGCTGTCGTATCTGAAAGCACCCAATAAGGACTCTGCAGCTGTTGTGTTTCAAAAGCCAAAACCTATTGCAGCTTGCTCAAAAGCTGGAAAATACAACATGAAATAATTTCTTTATTAATTAATTTATGATTATATTTCTTTGATATTAAAAAAAATGGAAAAGGTTCAAGAAGCTTCAAAACAATTAATTTTAATATAATTGGCATGAACTTCAGTAACTTGGACCCCTACATATCCTCTGAAACCGGCATACCATGTTCATAGGCTTAATCAATGGGTATAGTCAGGGCCCCTAGTCTTCCGCGCTGCCTCGAATCGTGGAATTTGCGCAGAATCCTGCCCTGGGCAGGATTCGCGCAGAAAATAGTGAAATCCCCGCGGGATTTCCCTTCCTTGCCGTCCAGCCAATCCCGCACCTGCTTTATTCAGGCCGCAAGCCAATCAGGGACTTGCGCGGCCTTTATAAAGCAGGTCGCAACCGCACGTGTTCCTACTTGGTCTCTTGGATTTGCCCAGGGATTGCCTCCACCGCTGCTGCTGCCGCCACCGCCTTCGCCGCCCAGGGATCACCGCCGCCACTGCTGCTGCTGCCTTTGTCTCCGCCTCCGCTGCCTTCGCCGCCACCGCGGGATCACTGCCGCCGCTGCTGCCTTCGCCTCCGCCGAGGGATCACCGCCGCAGCCGCCCAGGGATCACCGCTGCCGCCGCCTTCTTCGCCTTCGCCTCCGCCAAGGGATGATCGCCGCCGCCGCCGCTGCTGCTGCCTTCGTCTCCACCGCCGCCGCCGAGGGATCACTGCCGCCGAGGGATCG
>QEPC01012655.1:5658310-5670293 GCA_003113815.1 Sphenodon punctatus | reverse complement strand
GGACTGTAAAATGTGTTAATTAATGCAAATATGTAAATAAATGTTTGTTTTTAATTATAAAGATGTCATTACTGCTATTAAAGAACTCATTTTTAATTTTACTCGACCGGTTTTGTAACTTTATTTGGTTGCAGAATTTTCCATTTCGGGTTGCAGAATTTTCCATTTCGAGTCGCAGAATTTCAGAAATGTTTTTGCAGAAGAATTGGGGCCCTGGGTATAGTTATAAAACAAAGGGTATTTTCAGACGTGACGAGATCACACTCAACCACGGTGGATTCCCACCAGGTGAGCAAGGTCTCGTCATGTCTGTTGGGGGAACGGAAGTTCCCCCCCCCCAGATGTTCAGCCCTGTCAATTGTGACGGGGAATCACATTCACCATGCGATCAGCGGTGCCGGCGGGGCTGGCCCCGATTGCGTGGAGAATGTGATTCCCCGCCGCAATGAAGGGGCCCGTCCCATCTGGACGGCTACCACGACCCGGAATCCATGGCGGGATTCCGGGCCGTAGTCAATGTGGCCGGGCGCTGCGGCCGCATTGGCTGCGGCGCCTGTCTGTCTCCCAGGAGGGCAGGCGGCGAGGGAGCGTGGGGGGGCAGGGCCGTGCGGCCGCACGTTGCACCCTACAGCCCCGCCCCCTCCCCGATTCCCCACCGGGATCAGCTGGCACGTCCATTGGACGTGCCGGTGTGATTCCAGCGGGGAATCACCAGGTGATTCCATGATGGGGCCAATACAGGCCCTGTCATGTCTGAAATCACCCAAAGGCATAGGGACTGATTCTAACACACACACACCCCCCACGCAGCTTACACATGAGCATAAGTGCACAATAGTCCCCAGAGTGGAGGTGCATGCAAGTTGCACATGCACACATCCATTGCATGTACCGCAGGTGCTGCATGGTGCTTGGGATTGACTTCTATATCTCTAATAAATATATGTAAAAAAAATATTTATAAAACAACCCCCTCTCCAACTTTTCATCCAATAGTTGAAAAATTAGTGGGTGTATCTGGTCTTTTCCCAGAAATGATCAATGATAAAAATCTGATTAATTGGGGGCCCTGAGTTAAGTGTTTGTGAAGGAAGTGGAATTGTGAAGTGCTGTAGTTTTTGTAGACAATTTAGTAAAGCAATTTTAAAAAAATGCTAAATGAATATATGCAGTGTCATGGAAAGGTCTTCTCAAAACAAAATGTTCCATTGCAAAGACTGTGCGAAATTATGCTTTGTAGTCAGAGCTTCAAAGAAATATTTTTTTTATACTGGGACTCCAGTCCTAATTTAAACTTTCACATTGTATGGAACAATTTATTTCATGTCAATAAAAATACGATGCTGTCTCAAAGTCAGCAGTTAATTTTCATCTATTGATGCACAGATACAAAGAAAGTATACATCAAAGTTTATGTATAAACAGTTTCTAAGCACATAATAAATGTTTAATAAAAGATATGCCTCGAGATATGCAGACTATTTGAATCATGTGACATTTACTCTGCACAATTCTTTGAATTCTTTTTATACCAGTATTTCATAGAAAGCATTAAAAAAGGAAATACCTTGTTTAATAGCGAGGCTGTTCTGTATCTTTTGTGTTCACTAAAGGTCTCTATTTTAGCATCAAGAATATTCCATTTTATGGCCAATACTACTGTATCAGTATCACACCTTGCATTGCTCCCTGATGGCATTGGTGTGATATTGTCTAGCCTATTTTTGTTGCCCTTGTATGTTTGTGTGTACTCTTTGGTGAGTTTTGGCTGTGGCAGTTGATATTTCTTAAGAATTTAGGATGGGTGTGTGCATGGGGGAGAGAGAGAAAGAGACAGTTTTTTAGAGAGGGAGTTGGGGAGGATGGAGTGGGAGGCTGAAATTACAATGAACATATATTTTCTCTTTGCATATACCAGGCAACTTCGTGTGTACTCACATGTAGCTAGTTACTCTTTTAACTGTTCCTGCAAGTTTACTTTTCCTTAAGTTTTTTTTTTTAATCTGTGTTTTAAATTGTTTTTAATAGAAAACATGATCCTCATTTTTGTTTTTTCATGTTAATTCTGCAAAGAGATTTTGATTACTATGCCTCAAAAAGATACTAAAAGTTGCTGATGTACTATATTGCCCCCAATCTCTTATTTTACTCTCACAAAGTCAGTGGTCCACTGCTTGCATACCTGAAGCAAACATGGTTTGGCCATTCATTCAAAGGCTGCTTTAGTTTTCCAGATTGCATAAATTAAAGATTGCCCTGAAAAAATAAGCCAGGGAATGTTTTTCATAAAACTTGATCACGGCAATCATAGAGCACACCGCTTTAAAAGAAAATAAAAAAAGGGGGGTGGGGGGGAAGGCCACGGTGGAAAGAAAAGTGGCTTTAAATAGATTTACAATTGCTAACCAATTGTTTCAGGAGCTGAAAGTCTATTTTGGCACTGCAAGCTATTGTTTTATACTTTCTCACAAGCCAGGTTCTTGCTTTTCAAAGGCTCATTTGGAAGGTAAGGAGCCCTGCATAAAAAAAACACAACTGCTAGATAACAGTTGGCAATGTGAGTGTCTGCCTGGGAAATACTGGAATGGTATTGCTGCTTTCTAGTACTCCAAGGGAGAACATGAGAAAGACAGACAGACAGTCAAAGAACAAAGAAAACGAGACACAGAAGGAGGGGGAGAGAGATTAAGGAAGAAAGAGAGAGCACACTTATCAGTTTTCTTTCCATGAGAAAAGGAGGGGACGGGGGGGGGGGGGGAGGAGAAAAAAGCAAGAGTACTGTAGTCTGAGGAAGGAGAAAGCAGTACTTTAGTATATCAAGAATGCGCAACACTATTAGAATTTAATTTTGATATTCGCTTTTGAAGGTCAAATGAAATTGTGCCTCATGAGTATAAAGTACAAGCCAGAAATGGTCTCTGTACAATGAAAGGCAACGCAGTGAAAAGCATTCAGAGAAATTTGGGGGAGAACATCCTATCTTTGCTTTTATTACAATTGTATATATTTACAAATGTCGGAATAATCTCTAAATATAATCCTCATATTATATCAATTTCTATCAAATGTTTGAAGAAACATTTTGACATCTCTTTCTTACCAGATGGTTCTTATTTATGGATAACGTTTCCAGTAATGTGAAAGCATTTATTTTCTCATTAATAAATTATTGTGGTTATTGCCCCAATTTTCCTGAATTGTCCCAATTTTCAGAGATACTGCAGTCCTGCCTCTTCCGTACATTCAGTTGGTTTTGTGGACAGTCTCAAATTCCAGTCACTTTGTTTCTAAATATCAGTTCAAAAGCCTACTTTTGTGCACTCAGGTTTTCAAATTTTAGCCAGCTGTGTCTAGGGAGTATTATAATGAAACCTTAATAAATACAAATTATAATGAAAAATTCATTGGGACAGAATCTACATTTTTATACAGCATCAGTGATGGTAAGTTTAACTTGCCATCATTTCAGCCACAGTGCAAGACCTGGCTGTTCTGCCAAGCCTTTGGTGAGGGAGGTGGGTGAAGGGGACTGAGTGTGGGTGGGGAGGATGGTTTTTTTCTTTTCTTTTATGCCTTTCTTTTATGTATTTTATATATTTTATGTATATTTTTAAATATTTTAATTTTTGAAAGCCGCCTCGAGCTGCTTAGGCAGGAGAGGCGGGATATAAATTGTGGAATAAATAAATAAAATGAAACTTAAAACAAAGCACACTAAAGGGTCTAAACCAAGATTACCGGGAAAGTCCAGCCTTAGAGCACATGGTTGGTTGGTATGTTTACAATAATTACTTCCTCTCAGACATGCTTTGTCCAGAGTTCAGGTTCTTGTCTGCTAGAAGATGAGCTACGGCCTCTTGATCTACAGTGTATTTGGTTCCTTCTATTAACATAAACATGATCTTCCCCAGCTCGTTTCACTAGCATAGTGACTTGTGCAGCTCTGGTGCAGACAGATGCCGTGCTTGGTTCTTTGATTATAATCATCGTTGCCGTGCACAGGACTTTGCTATTGTGGATGACTTTGTGCTGACTCTCCACAACTGGGTGTGTGTATGTGAGTGTGTGACATTTTTCCCTGTGCAGACTCTGGCACAGCATAAGGCCTAGGCATCACTTGAGTCCTACTTGACACCTCAAAAGTAGAGCTTAGGGACTGAAGTGGTGCCGAGGCCTTGTGTTGCCACTCTGAATGAAGATGATTTTCAACCCTAGTGTTATAGAAATTGGCATTGCTGTGTTTTGTATGGATGATATATTATTATCATAATATGTGAATCCGTCTCTGCTCAAAGTTTGTCAGCCACATATAATAATAAGAACTGTACAGCTTGACCATACGGTATAATCTACGGTACATCATAAACTGTAGGTGATAATAACTTCTTACCGTGATTCATTTGTTATCGTAAAGTAGAGGCCAACGTTGAACCCTCCCAGTTTTCATTAAGTGAAATGGACAAAATGAATAATGTCTTAAAATTACTGGATTTTTACTTATGTCTTGATAATAAATTCTGGATATCAGATTTCCACTGCAGTATTTGTGCACCTTAAAGTTTACCAAATTACTAAAGACTGTTGATACTACCAGCTAAGTATGTTAGAGTTTAGAATCATATTTTATTTTACATTTAAAAATAGACCGTGTTGTAATATCTGCAGGACGGGGTTTTTTCTTGGTTTTTTAAAAATTGTTTCATATATTTGGTATGTTACTTGGATTTTGATTCTGGTTTACACTGGGATTCTAAGAACATTGGTTTAGAAAAACAAAAGATAGTACTCTCATCTGCCTGGTCTAAAAACCCTTAAATCATCTCAGTATAAATAAAAGAAATTTTGACTGAAGAAAGTTTCAAACATTTTTTTTTCTCATGTTGTTTGCTGTTTTGCTAATATTTTAACAAAGAGAAAAGGAATAAAAATGTTAATATTTCTTCAATAATTCTAATATATGGTAATTCTATTCACGACAGTAGCATGTTAAGATTAGTAGATTTGTATATTATTTTTAAAGGTCTCCACAAGCAATTTTTTTAGCAATTTGCTTTTTATATTATACATTTTGTCTGAAATTGATGCACCTTTAGAAGTACACTACTGGTGCCCCATGTATTCTCTCTTCTTTCTTTATCTTCCCCTTTTAAACTGTTTTAAAATTGATTTTATATTGTTTCATATTTCATACACTAGAAAAATAAAATTTTATTGTCATTATTATTGTTATTAATAAGCATTCTGGATAAAATCTGTAGTTTTTATATGAATTTTTCATGACATGCATACTTTTGTCAAACTTGCTTGCACTTTAAAAATTCAGAGGGAAAAAAATACAAAAAGAGAGACTTATACCTATTATTATCCCTGTTGTAAACTCTCATATAAACTGCCCCCCAGTTTAAGATGTATGCAACAGTATCAAAGGAGTTACACCTATGGATGTAAATTGTGTAAGGACTACAAACTGCCTATGTGTTTCAAGGATTGAATCCATAAATCTGAGCAGCAATTTTTATTTTAAAAATGTCTGTTCTTTTATTAAAAAGCTAAAATTACTTATGTGATATAGTAATTTTAGCTTCTATTACTACTATATATTGGGTTCTGTTCCCCTTGCAGAGGCTCCCAGTTTTTAATTTTTTTAAAAAAAGAAAACACTTTGAAGTCTCATCCTGAAGAATTGCTCTTACTACATTAAAATAATGCATATTGGGATGGGCTGCATTTTAAAAATATTTAATCAGATATCTAAATTCACGTAGCCCAGTTTTGCTAGTAATTCAATTGTAATAAAGAGCTATGGGATAAAAGACAGCTTTTGAAATTTCGAAAGAGAGCTTTTGAAATGTACAGCATTCCAGAAATGTTGCCATGGGTGTAGATGAACAGTGATAGATAAACAGAGAAGTAGATGATTTCAAGATTAATTGTTGAATTACCAGGGCCACAATGGATACAGGTGTGTGTTGAAAGGCAAAATGTTGAAAACCACCAAACAGAAATTAGAGTGTACTGGAAATTTATTATCCTATTCAGCATGACTACACCACCCCCACCAGTACTGATAAATAGATGCTAAGAACACAGGTTTAGAAAATAACAATTTTTGTCCAGACAGTAGAAACTCTGGTCTCAAACTTTTACCTCCAGTGGTACTGGTCTCTCCTCCAATGGTACAGTCTATAGATTAGGAGTTACTTTGTGTATAAAATGAATAGGGAAACTTTATTAGTCAGAAGGTAGTTGTTTTCCGAGACCTACTATTCTACTGTTAGTATAAATGGCTTGAGCTGTCATAAAAAACCCCAGCAATGTGTAGACAAAAGGAAGAAAAATTAATACATAGAACAGAAAATATATAAAATAAATATTTTTATTTCAAATTCTACACTGAGAATCATTGCTTTTTCAGCATTATTTATTTATCCCCCCCCCCCCCAACCAAGTTAACATCTCAGAATTTCATTGTGTGTGTTTGTTTCTTATGGAAAGTGACTTGCCATTGTCCCTTAGGGGATGTCACAGGAATTGTTATTCTTCTCTGTCTACAGTGGGAAAGACATCCTGTATGTCCTGTAATCAGTTTAAGATGTTCTCAGTAGACACTAAAGCTTAATTTGTGCCTCAGTCTCTTAGGTGCATGTTTTAACTTTATTTTACCCCATTGGAGAAAAAAGTAAACAGGACTTTTTGCTGGTGACGTGAAGTCTTCTTCTATTAGTGCGTCCTCCAGGAAGATAACCATACATTTTGTCAGCCAATTAAAGCTGTGCTACAGTATAAATGAATTCTGCTTTCAGGTGTATACATCGGAACCAGTAGGCACACTTGCATATAACTGCAAAAATAGGTCCTTACTATTTCCTCAGCTCAATAATAACAACAGAGGACACCTTGCAGCACTGTGACTCAGTTGTACAAATTCCTCCTCAACCATGAGTCCATTATAAATAAAATAAATATAAAGCTAGAGACCTCCCCAAAGCTGTACCAAACTTCCAATGTAGCTGCCATAAGGTTTCAGTAAATACGAAGGTTGCAGGTATGAAGCCCGTAATGAAAATGCTGATTAATTAGCATTGCTGCTTTTAGGGAAGTGTCAGGTGTTAGAGAGACAATGGAAAAAGGACTTGTTATCCCATGCATAGTATAGAGTGCTGTGTGTCATCTCCCCTGATCAGCCTGCAATATGTGTAGGCATGTAGATGACAAGGATCCTCAGGCACTGGACACATCTCACAAGCTGTACCATGTCTTGCTATCTGCTGGCAGTGGTTCAAGATTCCACCTCGCCTTCAAAATTTCACTTACGTGCTCATCCACAGAACTGTTGCTAGAGATAAGTAGGAGCAAGATTATGGTTTAAAAATCTGTACTGGAGGGGGTACTTCTCCAGAAACATCAACAGGAAGGAAGCCATGTGAAACATGCTCCCCTTTTCCTTGTGAGGTGGAGGTCTAGAAATAATCTGGACTATACCAGTGGCAAATTGCAGCCTCCTCACTTCATTCACTTGCACTGGCTGGAATGATGTGGGCTACAGCCAAAGCACCACCTACTCTCTGCTTCTCCCTGCTCACTTAGCTGCGACACATATACACTGCACCCAACCCAACGTCCAGAAATGTTGCATGGAATGGTGGGAACCTTTCCCACTGCTACATGGACACATACCCTGAGCAGTAAGGGCCCAAGAAAAGCTAATTGTGGTATTTGCTGTATTCCCTAGAATCTGAACGTTATTTTTTAGGTCTCCCATCAATATGTATGTGAAGAAAACACTTCACTAGTACAAAGAAATTATTTATAAGAAATTTGTAAATCAAAATCTTATCACAAAATGTTCAATATGAAATGTGCACCTGTGAGGGCAATTAATTAATTAATTAATTAATTAATTAATTAATTAATGTTGAGCCGAATGCAGCCAGCAGAAGTGCCATTGCTGCCCCAGCTCCTCCCCCAACCAGCCCTGGAGGCTGGGGGTGGGCGGGGGCAGGCTGGGCTGGCTCGATGTGGGGAGCACCGGAGTGGGAAGGTGCCTGGTGGTGGTTCCTTACTGCACCAGGCACCTTCCCAGTTGGGCTGGCCCTCCCTCAAGTCAGTCCTGCCTGGACAGGGTCCAAACTGGTGGGGGGACTCCTCCTCCTACATGACGTGGTGTCAGGGGGACGAGCCAAGCTGTAAGGCTTGTGAGTGTGACCTGGCCTGATGCAGACAGCTGCATGGGGCCCCTCCCGCTCCCTGCCTGTGGTTGCAACATTGGGTATTTTCAGACGAGACGGGGTGGCATTCGCCCCGTCCCGGAATCACTCTTCAGATTCCCCGCCGGAATCAGCCCGTCACGTCCAACAGACATGCTGGCTGATCCCGCCAGGGAATCGGGGAGGGGGAGGGGCTGCGCGGCGCAACGTGCGGCCACACGCCTCCCCCCATGCTCCTCCGTCGCCCACCCTCTGGGGAGACAGGCGGGCACTGCAGCCAGTGCGGCCGCAGCGCCCGACCGAATTGACCACGGCCCGGAATCCTGCCGGGGATTCTGGGCCGTGGTTTCTGTCCAGATGAGATGGGCCCCTTCATCGCGGTGGGGAATCACATTCACCACGCGATCGGAGCCAGCCCCGCCGGTTTCGCCGATCGCGTGGTGAATGTGATTCCCCGCTGCAACTGACCGTGGTTAACATGGGGGGGGACTTCCGGTTCCCCAACAGACATTACGAGGCCATTCCCCACCACAGGGTATTGACTGTGGTTGAGCGTGGTCCCGTAACATCTGAAAATACCCATTGTTTCAGACACAATATTGCAACTGTGGGCAGGGAGGGGAAGAGGACCCACACAGCTGTCGGAAGGGTCCCCAGCCATCTCAGGTGGCAATTTTCTAAAAAGGGGGGGGAGGGAAGGGTAGCTTAGCTACTTTGGATATTGGGCCCCCACCCAGTATGGGCCCCAGGACGAATGCCCTTGTTTGTCCAATGATAGCTAAGCCCCTGGCAATTTTTCATTATTCTCCACAAGTTGAATGCGGCTGCCACGGGCCAGTCCCAAGCCTGGTGTGCATCCCGTACGCACCCCCAGGGGTTGTGAAGATGAAAACCTACCGGCTAAGCACCAGGGAAGTGTTGGAAATTGCCATAAAAGTACTGTAAAACTGCCATTAAAAACTCATAAAATTCCTGGAAAGTGACAAAACGTAACAGAAAGTGATGAAAGTGGCAAAAAAATAAAAAAAAGAGTACTGGAAAGTGACAAAACTGTCCTGGAAAATGATAAAAAATGGCAGAAGTGCAGACTCACCATAAACTGACAAAGTACCGATGGGCACTAGCAAGCACTCCAGAAAGGTCAGTGTTCCCTTCAGAACAGGAACACTTGGGGTGTTTTTAGACAAGCGCCTCCGCACCCATTACCCACCCATCATTCACATGCTTGTTGCAGGGCTGCATTGGCGCCCTATGCAGCCCTGTAACATGTATGATAGGTGGGGAGGTGCTTGTCTAAAACCACCCTTGCTCACATCTCAGCCCTAGTGGTGACCATGTGGAAGTCACATGGCAGGCACTTAATAGATGGGCAGGCAGGAATATGCCTGGTGAAGACTAACGTGGACCCAGTTACGAAGGGAGGAGGGGGATCCTGGAGGATATGTAAGGAGAAGTACAACAAGCAATGGATTAGCAACTATCAAAACTGAGGGGGAAATAGCTCTTCCCCTTGACCTTGCAAATCATGGTGTCTCTGTCCACACACCCAGTTTTAGGGAAATTAAAATGCTGGTGGAGAGCAGTTTGGTCAGGAGGCAATCCTCTCTTTAATGTCACTCCACCCCCTACCCCCCATAGTGGTACCCATACTGCTTCTGTAAGGGTCACAGAGGGTCAGGAGGAGACTGTCTCCTGTCTTGCTCTCCTCTGTTTTTGCACCTGTAGCACAGTAAGCATTTTTGGGGGTGTAAAAAGACAAGATGATACCCCACTTTTGTCCCTATTAACCCCGGATTCATCCACTCAGCTTTCTGGTGACCACCAGATGATCACTTCAGGGCTACTACTCACAGTGTCATCTCAGGGAAGGCTGATGATGCTGTGCATGCAACTCTGGGAAAAGGCAGGCAACATGCTGCCCCATGGCCGCCTCCAATATTTTGTGGGGGCCACAGGTTGCCCCCAAGGCCACCCCATCTGTTTGCCTGCCTTCAGCACCATAGAGTCATGGACAGTAGCCTAGGGCATCTGAGGAAAGACCGCAACTCTGTGGTGGGAGCACGGGCAGAGGAGGAATGACTGCCTGTTCTCCCATGTGGAGCTTGCGGATGGCGGTTGTGGGGGTGGGGGCACAGAGTGACAAAATGACCTTTGGGTCTCTTTCATGTGTTAACACTCTTTCTTTGAATGCCTTTGACTATGTATGGATTTACATCAGTTCTGAAAAAGAAAATGTGCAAGGAATGTAGTATTGGAGTCATGATGGGATGGGAGAAGTATGGTCCCTTGGGGGGGGTCTTGTTCAATCTGTGAGATGGGACAGGTGCTTGGTGCTTGTCCTCCTTGTTGGCCCCTGGACACGTGGCAAGATGGTTAAAGATTGGAGAGCCCCTGGCCTGAGTTTGATGCCGTTAAACACAAGGTCAGTTCTAAATAAGTTAACAACAGTCCAGGAGTTGATTCTGGACTAAGCAGCCAACTTCATGTGTATTACGAAGACCTGGCTGGACACTGAGTTGGGGCCAATTTTGGCTGACCTTGTTCTAACCGAGTATTCCTTATGGTATCCACCACGGCCAGAGGAATGGTGGTGGTGGTGGTGGTGTAACCATTATTTTTATGGACATGTGGTTCATTACAAGGTATCCGGTGCAAACCTTGCTGGGTGAGGGCCTCCATCTTGTGATTGATTTGGCTGGAGACAGATTAGGATTGCTGCTAGTATACTGCACACCTACTTGTATGGCAACATCCTTGCACGCTCTAGCGGAACTGGTGTTGGAGGTGGTCTTGTGCTCCCCCAACGACAGTGGTCCTGGGGGACTTCAGTATTCATGCTGACACCAGTCTTGGGAGGCGGAGCATAAGTTCATGGCTGCCATGGCAACCATGGGCCTGTCTCGGGTGGCTACTAGCCTGACACATGACGGAGGGCATACCCTGGACCTGGTATTTTGCACCGGCCTTGAGGTGGGGAATCCTTTGGTGGGGGGGCGTGTCAGTGGTACCCTTGTCATGGACGGATTGTTACCTCCTATAGGCCTGTCTCCTGGCACATGTCTGCCGGCAGAGAGGTGTGAAACCAGTTTGATTGGTTCACCCTTGGAGACTTATGGAACCAGACAGGTTCCAGAATGCTCTTGGGGAATTACCCTCCAATCTCAATGACCATTCACTCAATGACCTTGTGAGTTTTTGGAACGCCTTGTTGACTGAGGCTATTGGCCAAATGACTCCTAGGCATCCTCTCCCTGAGCAGCAGCAATGCAGGTCCCCATGGTTCATGGAGGACCTGCAGTGGCTGAAGCAAGAAAAATGAATCGACCCCTGTGGACTGCTGGGAGAACCTTCCTTGCGGTTCCCCGAGTTTCTTAGGTGGCGACAAGGAGGAGGGCATTCTCGGTAGCCAGACCAAAGCTGTGGAACTCCCTCCCAGTAGAGGTCCATCTGGCCCTGGACCTTCCCTCCTTTCGATAACTGTAAGACCTGGCTGTTCTTCCAGGCTTTTGGTGGTGGAGATAGGTAGTGGGTGGTGGATTTGGTTAGGTTGTGTATTTTTAGCTCCATTATTATTATTAACAAACATTTATATAGCACCAACAGTGTATCTGGCACTTTACAAAGTAATAAAATAGACACGGTCCCTGCCCCTAGGGCTTACAATCTGAGAGACAGGATTTGGGGGAGAGACTTAGGAAGGGGAACAGAGGGAGAGACAAGGGGTCTAACATTCATGAAGATGCGAGGTCTCAAGTGCACGTACTTGGCTTGGTTAC
>QEPC01012655.1:5624508-5656359 GCA_003113815.1 Sphenodon punctatus | reverse complement strand
TGAGAATGGGATTTGCGCCAGAGTCGTTCAGCAGCACGAGTGCAAGAACGGAGGTGGCGGATACTAGGGGTGAGCCAAGGACGGGGGTTGTGGGAGAAGGCAGGGCGGGAAGAGAGAGGGGCATGGGAGTCAAGTGTGGAGGAGAGAGAGGCGTTGAGAGCAGAGACAGCGGAGTCAGGGGAGGAGGAAGAGAAGACTGTAGGAAGAAGGGGAGAGAGAGAGGAGACAAAGTCCAGGGGATCAATAGCTTGAAGGTCACGGTAGGGGCGTAGAGAAGGGGAAGAGGAGGGGAGACAGTGGGAAATGTTGGAAGAACATTCAACCAGTTTGAATTCAACCAGTTTGAATTCAACCAGTTTGATTCTTTTATATTATGATGATTTTATATTGGATTTTATTATTTTAATTGTTGTTTTTGTAAGCCACCCCGAACTGCCATTGGCAGGAGGGGGCAGGATACTCAATCATGAAATAAATAAAAATATGTGGGGAAAGCAGGTAATGCTTACAACACTCTTTCTTTAACAGTCAGTGTGGATTTTACCCATTCAACCACAGAAAGGTTTAGGAATTTAAACACCTCTTATGCATTAGCTGTGCCATATTTCATGGGCTCTTTTTCAGCACTTCTCTGTTCTCATGCTCATATTGGGCTAACTTAGTGAGAGATATAAATGTTTCTAAAGCATTCTTGGAAGCAAGAGCCCTGGCTGTGCAATTAAACAATCCAAACAGAAGCATTCAGGATAGAATGAGTCCCTGGGGAGGATGAGATACATGCACATAAAACACAAAGAATGGGATAGGGAAAGTCCTTCTGTATGTTTGTTCTTATGATGATACATTTTTGATGAACACCAATCTGTGTTGGGTCTTGCAAAGAGAAATGCAGGCAAGTCTGAGCGGTACTTATTTCCAAGAGAAAGAGATCAAACAGAACAACCAGCACATCTATCTCGTAATTTATAGCATTCATAATAACAAATTATTTCTAAAAAAAAAAAGCAAGCTATTGGGGATAAATGGGTATGTCTGTGTAACCACATATTAATATTAAAATCTAAAGCAGTAAGAAGCTGTTATGCAAATCATTTACATTTGGGAAGAGAAATTTATGGCTATGAAAAAGATTAAACTTAGGCAACATTCACTAGGTGAAAGTCTACGCTTACCATTCATTATTATTTCTATGGAGCTGCTGGAAAAATATTTTGTAGTCACTGCATGTACGATATGCATGCCCCCTTCATTCTAGGTTAATATATCTAGTAGCGTTGCTTGTGATGAAACATCATACTTATAGTAAACAAATAATGCAAACTGCTTTAAGAACCACAGAAGTCAATCAGAGTCTCCCCATTGGCTTTAATGGGCTGTAGTTCAGGTCTAATGTAGTAAGAAGTCAGCTTTAGAACTGGCACCTTAGAAATTCACTGCCTTTCAAAGATACCTTTTAAAAAAAACCAAAAAAAAACAACCCAGCAACCTTTGGGTGCATTATACTATCTTGTTTTTATTTAATAATTGCTTCAGAATTTAGTTTTGGCATTACCAATTAAAGCACTTGGTATTTTCTCACTTAATTAGGCTTTTATATTATTATTTAAGTGAAGAGTACAGTATCAAGGACTGTACAAACATTTTCAAATTCTGTCTGCTTTTGTCCTTATGTATCATTGATTTTTAAGATGAATGGCCCACTGAAATCAAAGTAGCTATTATGCAGTATCTCCCCTCCCCATACTAATTGACATTCAGAGGGTTATAATTTTAGAACTTTTAAGTTTCTGCCTTTCTTACACAGACCACTGTAGCATCCACATGCATATAGAATTATAAAAGCAAAAATGGCTTCATGAAGCCTTTACATTTGATTTTTCTTATATACTTCATATATATGCCTTGATGAAGCATTTAAATGAAATGCATCACCATAAGTGTTGGATAGGCATTTCATTTTTATATTGATTTGCATTTACTAACTAAACAAACTTGCAGTTTGATTTCAGAGCGAAGATAAAACCTGTGGGAACTAAATAGTTAAAACAATTCTACTTCATTTAAAAGGCGCTAAGCGGAAGAATTACTAGATATGATTATAACCAGTCTCTGCAATGAACGGACATAGGTGTTATTCTGAGAGAGCGTTAACAACAGAACATTGCCAGTCACAGACCTCCATGACACATCTGAGAAAGAAAACCTGGGAGAAACTGGAAATTTGTTTATCCACAAAATTAATGCCAAATATGGAAGAGGGCAGTGCTGCCAAAGATTAGCAAATGCATCTTTTCAAATTGTTAACTTTGATTCCGGCTTAGCAAGTGTTATGGTTCTATAAACTAGTAAGAGCATATTGTCTCTTTTGTTGCATTAAATACTAAATGTTGTATGAACACTAAGTTACTCATGCACTGTTTTAGAAATCATCTAAGAAAACCATAATGCTGGCATAATTTCCCCCAGCACAGCAGTGCACTTCAGTAAATGGTTTGATTAATCATTACGTTTCTTCTTGTTTTAAATAGCCGTTTAAATGTGCCATAAATATAAGGTCTGTTTCTACATGGTATTTCAGTAAAAAAACTTCTTTTAGTCAATAGTCCTCAAGAAATTAGTAGTTATTACCAATATATGACTGGATTGTAATTTTTTGCCCTTGGCAGTAGGGATGGGCGAACGCGGTTCGGATGTTCGGAGTTCGGACCGAACTTGGTCTTTTCGGACGTCCGAACCGAACGTCCGAACTGAACTCTCGAATGACCGAACAGTTCAGTTGTGTTCGGATGAGTTCGGGGGCAGGTAAAACATCTTTTCAGGTGGAAAGAATTAAGTTTTGGTCTCGGTCAAGTTTCGGTTTCGTTTCGATTTCGGTTTCGATAGTGCTGTTTTTGACTTTTCGGCCAAGTTTGGCCAACCCAAACTCGGCTGAACTGAACCATCGAACCCAAACTCGGGTTTCTAACCGAACGACCGAACATCCGAACCGCATTCTGTTTGCCCATCCCTACTTGGCAGTAACAAACTGGTTGAGAGGATTATTTCCATTATGAATTCAATTTTTTTTTTTTAAGCTGTAATTTATTTTCATCCTATGTGACTAGAACATAGGCAGAACTGGGGCTTCTGTTTAGGATAATTGCCTTCATGCCCCCTACCCTCACTCACATGGGCAGTGATTGGGGGTAATTTCAGACGTGACGGGCCCGGAGGCCATCCCGTGGTCAGGGCCAGATTCCGGGACGGGGCTGGTGAACAGATGTGCAGCGCTGTCATCGCCGTCCCCATTCTGGATTGTGGCCACTCTGAACAGTGACCTTGATCCCAGCTGGGGGTTCACCGTGGTGAATATCTGGCTGGGACAGAACAGACGTTCCCGGAAACGCCACCACCACAGGGAATCCACTGGGGTTCACTGTGGTGAAAGGCGTTTTCGTAACGTGTGAAATTACCCTGGGTGGTGAGGGGCTTTGTCCCTCCCCCCCTTTTTAAAGGAAGAGGGCAAGGGGTGTTTGCAGGGCCATACAGAGAATAGCAGGCAGGGTATGAGACCTATTGCCTGGACCATGACCTTTTGATGCCAAGGGCACCTCTCACCTCATTTGATTTGGCAGACGCCATCTTAGCCCCATAGTGCACGCCACACTTTGGCATGGCAGTGTCCAGAGAAGCAGCAAGCACCCACCTACCCACCCTTTTGCTACACTGTGGGCATATGTTGGTCACCTTGTTCAAGGGACTGGGAGGGATTTTTTTTCTATCAGCTACTGTTTGGCTTGGTGGCTGTCAGTTTTTTGCTCTCCTCAGAGTGTGGAATATAGAAAATGGAATTGAACTAACCTTCAAGTTGGTGGGATGCTGAGCTACCTGAATTTGTTACACTCTTGCAGGGGTCCAGTTAGTTGATATGTTTGTTGTAAGAGTTAAATAGTTAATGAAGACATCTCCTTAAGAGATGTGGACTCATGGCCAAATCAAGAGCAAAGGCGGCCAGGTTTTCAGTCAATGGCCCAGGGATTGGTGGGTAAGCACCACAATCGAGGACAAGGGCAGTTCTGAGTGGGCATTGGCATCTTTACCTGCTTCAAGCTCATGACTAAAAACAGTAATGCCTTCCTAATCCAACCTGGCAGTTGTGAGGAGAATGACCTATTGTAGTTAAGCTTGAAAAGGGATGACACCTGAAGGGACATCAGGGCACCCTTAATGTTGATGTTTTGTGTTACCGGATCCAAGACAGGGGAAGTTCCTCTCCCCAGATGCCCTGAATCTGGCAATTTGAATAAAGAGTGCGGCCTTTAAATTCCACAGTCTGTGCTTTTTATCTTCTTCTGAAATGCAGTGACAATCAATGACTTCAAAGTGATTCTCATCAAAGTATTTAACACTTTGTATTTCTGTTTTCTCCTGATTTCTGTATCTGAACTGTCTGAATGAGAGTGGTAGAAGCATTTAACTGCAAACCAGGGATCGATCTGTGTTCACAGTGGGTATTTTCAGACGTTACGAGATCACAGTCAACCACAGTGAATCTGCACATGGTGAAAGTGATCCTGTAACGTCTGATGGGGGGAACAGAAGTTCCCCCCCAGATGTTCATCCCGATCAATCGTGGTGGGGAATCACATTCACCACACAATTGGCTGAACCCACGGGGCCGGGGCCGGTCATGTGGCGAATGTGATTCCCCGCCGTGATGAACCAAGCCGTCTCGTCTGGACGGCAGCCACGGCCCAGAATCCCCACAGGGATAAAGGACCGTGGTCAAAAAGGGAGGGAGCTGCGGCCTAATTGGATGCGGCGCCCACTTGTCTCCCCAGAGGGTGGGCAGCAGGGGAGCGTGGGGGGCAGGGCCATGCAGCCCCACGTTGTGCCATGCGGCCCCACCCCCTCCCTGATTCCCCACCGGGAGCCACCACCACGTCTGTTCGCCCATGACGTGGTGGCCCTGGCGGGGAATCAAAGGTTAGTTTTCGTGATGGGGCCAATTGGCCCCGTCACGTCTGAAAATACCCAGTGTTTCCCCCACTGCTGCCATGGGCAAAACACAGTGGTGAACACAGCTTCCTGATCCCAAGTGGGGGAAGAATAATGGGTCTGTTGCCACAGCTCATCTCAACAATCCTGCCTATAAGCAGGCATTGTCACGTTTTTCTACCTACAAGAGCTAACTTTACTTTCTTTGGCAGTGATGCTATTCCCACAAATTTGGGGCGGGGGGCGATTACTGGACAATTTTGGGGGACTTGGTAACACTGCTTGTGCTTGCCGAGTCTTCTGGCAATAAAAGTAGCAGTTATGGATTTTTACCATTTTGCTACCATGGCTTTCCCTGAAACTTTAGGGTTTTTAATATCCACAAATAGATACTTTGAGGGATGAGGGGAAGACACGTGTACACATACATGCACATGCTCTCATGCACAAACATGTACACATACACAGACCTCCTAAAATGGCAATACACAATATTTATGCATAAAAGTAATTTGGTGATATAGCATTTTAAAATTCAGTATTTTAATAGTTTTACAATAGATTTAATATTTTGTCAAGACAGAAGTCTTTTCATTATCTTATATGAGTATAAACAAAAGAAATTTTATATTTTCCCACTCAGTGGATGATGTGATGGACTTGGACCTGGGAGTCCTGTCTTAGGCCATTTTCACATGGATGCTCCCCCCCACGTGTGGGTGGGTGTGGGAGGCACCCATGCAAATGCCATGGGTGGTGGGGGAGGGTGTGCGCACACGCCAGCGCTCTACCCACCTCCACCCATCACCCACGCACGGAGCAGTGGGCGCCAGTGGCCACTGCTCTGCGCATGGAGGAGGGTGGGTGTCCATGAGGATGCACCCCAATTCACCGCCCACCCGCCACGCTGCCCACCCATCACCCTACACACCCACGCCCATTTGAAAAGGGCCTTAGTCATTAACACATTGGGTAGGTCTTGGACAAGTCACTATGGCCCTTTTCACACAGGTGCCTCCCACGGTGGGGGGGAGGAGCGTTTGAATGCCGCCTGCAGTGGGGGTGCATCCACAGAGCCCGCAGTGTGTGTGTGTGCGCGCTCCCACACTTCACCCATTTCCACCCACTTCCACCCACTCATGGAACAACGGTCTCCAATGCCAGTTGTTCCATGGGTGGAGAGGATGTGCACCACTCGCAGTGTGAACGGGCTGCGGTGGGTAGGGGATGGGTGTGCACCTGCGGTGAGTGAAAGTGGGTGTGCATCCATTCCTGCGGGTGCACACCCATCTCCACCCATCTCTCCGTGCGGAGCAACTGGTATTGGAGTCCATTGTTCCATGCGTGGATGATGGGTGAAAATGGGTGGACTCCCACCCACCACGGGCACTGTTCCCTTCTGCTCCCACACACCTGCCACGGCGTTCCTACGGGCACCCTTGCCCACCACACACGTGCGGTGGGGGGGGAATGCCGATGTGAAAAGGCCCTCTCTCTCTCTCTCTCTGATTCCCCTCCCATGTCTAGCCTAGATTGTATGCTCCTTGGGGCAGGGACCAATCTCTAAACATGGTTGTTTTGCATCAGGCACATTGATGGCCCAATATAAAATAATAATAATAATAATTAATAATCATTAATATAATATACAAAATTTTAGAAAGTAAGTCCTATAAAAGCCACCAGTTAAACTTCTACATTATTCTTTGTTAGGTATTCATGTTCTTTATTGTTCCGATACTGTAGAATGGGATGGGGACTCTTTCCTTCCCAGAGGCCACTTTGAAAATTAGTACAAGCTCCGAGGGAGGGGGTGCTTAAAAGGTGAACTCAATAAAAGGAGGACCCAAATCATGGATTTGTGCCATGGATCTGTCTCCTATCATTGTGTGCATGCCCTCATCTATGCTCCTTTACCTTTACCTCAGTTTTTCAGTGGTTGGGAGGTAGGAACTGAATCCTAAGACCAGATCCAAGAACTGGACCACAAAACTAACCATGAGGTGTATTTGGCCCCCAGGCCTGTGGTTCCCCGCCTCTGCTCTAGAATAATTGTACTTACAGGCGCATTCAGTGAACTCTTTAATATTGTGAGTCTTTGGCTCCTGTTTGTCAACTCAAGGTCAGAATTCCTACCTTTTTAAAAATTCCCTTTTTTCAGAAAGTGAAGTCGTAAATTTCCACAAAATAAAATATACAAAATAATATAGACTTAACCACATTTTATGCAACATTCACACTATTTTAACCATTAAAAACATTACACTAATAATGAACAAAATTAATAAGTAATCCTTAACAGTTATCTTTCAAGCAAATAGTTTGTCTCTTAAATATCAGTATAATTCAGGGAGAGGAAAAAAATTGTCATACATCTTTTTTTCTTATTTTGAAAGATATATCCAAGTTTCTCCATCACAGCTATATGACCTACCTTCAGCAACTGTTGCTCATATGAGGGAGGTAGAGCCAATTCCCAAGATCTGATTATCACGTAGGGTGATTTCAGACATGATGGGGCAGCTATTGGCCCTGTCACGGAATCACCATTTGCTTCCCCGCCAGCATCAAAACGTCACGTCCAACAGATGTGCCGGCTGATTCCAGCAGTGAATCGGGCGGTGGGGGCTGTGCGGCTCAACGTGCGGCTGCACAACCCTGCCCCCCACGCTCCCCCAGCTACCCGCAAACCTGGAGACGGGCGGGCGCAGCGGCCAACCCAGCCACTGTGCCCGATTCCGTCCCAGGGTCTGAGCCATGGCCCGGAATTGGCGGTGATAACAGACGTTACCGTCCGCCAATTCCGGGCCATGGTTCAATTAACCACGCTTTTGGAGATGGTGCCTGGACCTTCCTCGAAAGTGTGGTTATTTTGCTCACCATAGGTGGTTCACCGTGATGAACATCTGGCGGCGTGCAGACAGATGTTATGTGACCATTAACCACCATGGGGGATTCACCGTGGTTGAGTGTGGTAACGTAACATCTGAAAATACCCATATGTACCTAATAAAAACAGCATTTTTATCATTTTCTTATTTTGCTCATCTTGGATATTTGGGTTATCAGATCCAAATATTATTTGTTCAACAGTAAACCAATGTTCACTTTTTCTATCATCCTTTCAGCTACTTTGATTATTTTTGTCCAAAATGGTTTTAATTTGGAACAATGACATAGGATTCCTACTTTAAAAAAATAAGATATTTCAGTATCATAAAGGATAAAAATGAGGTTCAGGAAAGTAACTGAATTTTTGGCAACTAACAAAGTTTAGAAACAAAGTCTTTCTAAAGTTTTAACAAAAAGTTAAAGCAGTTAATGAATAAAAAACATATTACTATGCACCTTATATACATATTGATAATTGTTGAGAAGTGAAGATCTGTTTTAAACTATTTTATGAAATGTTGTCTACTTTAATGTGTACCCAGATGAATAAATGGCATAGCATTTTATGTAAATTCTTTATGGGGAATGGGAGGGACAAAATGCAGGGTAAATGGTTAAACTATTTTAATACCATTTTAATGGACTTTTTATACTACTAAATGATTTTCTTTCAGTGTTCTATATTATCTGAAATAAAAAGGTATGGTGCAATCAATTACATTTTTCACTTTAAGTAAAACTCAGATGTTTGGATTGACTTTTTTTCTCTCTCTTTCAATTGTCTAGATTATGTTTTGGTCTGGTTTTTTCCTGGATAGTATTTATCTCTATGTAAAAAATGTATATAATTTCAGTCAAAGTAATAACTTGCTAAATACAAGGATAATTAATTTTTGCATTCTAGTTACTTTATAGTACTTTCTTTCAAAGTTGTGGATTTGCAGGTTTTCCAAGAACATTTGAATACCATACTATAAACTGATATTGTATCAAACTATGCAGTTAAGATTTTTATTTGCACAAGAATACATAGGATATAGAAACATGAAGCAATCCAATAATATACTTTAAATTAAAATGTATTAATCAACACAAATGTGCATGATAGGTGCTAATGATATTAATTTTGAATGCACTGCAAGTATTATTTTGGGAAAGCTTGCTAACATTTTACAAGACTGACATTCAGACAGGTTATAGAGTAACATAATTTTCTGAAGTTCTGAGTTGATTAGATCTGTATTTTGCCTTTCTATTTGTGAACCTGTCCATTAATTTCCATGGGGATATGAAAAATATGTTTTGGGCAGAGATAATCCATTATAATCCCAAAACAGAAATCAGAGGACAAAATGGTCACAGCAATAAATTATTCTTTCATACGTTCTTGTTACCTTGATAGGCTTCATTCTACCAAATTTTTCCAAATCCCCTGCTTACGGTAACAAGAAATATGACTCCCCACAAAAACCTTAAATTAAATTCGTGGACAATATGAAAGGTACAGTGGTTGATCATAATTAAATAACATTGATAGTAATGCAAATGCATTCTTTGAATTTGCAAGTCATTCTTAGAAATAGTGATTTGCTGACTGCACCATTTGAACTTGGACATGCTTAGGTTATGTACTTGTAAATATAAAAATATATGCCCAAGAGTTCAGATTTGGTCTTCACTTGCCTCAAAACCAGTCCAAACCTACAGATTTTCAAAAACACCAGTAATTAAAATTTTAAAATAAAAAAATATGTATAAACTGTCTTCAGCAACTTGTTTCATCAACAAAGAATTGCTTTTTCCATGCAGTAAATGTAATTTTTTACTTGAATGAAGGAAAAATTGTTTATTTACAACTTAGGTGTTCAATTTCTGAAGCAAGATTGGTATGTTTTGGTGGAGGAAATCTGTGGTCTTCCAAAGGGTATTTCCCATTTTAGGAGTCAGTATCATGTACACTACACACTCACAGCATGTTCATTGATAGAGCTGTCAGTAATCATATTAGTGCAAATACAGATTTAATAATACATAGATGAAAGAAATGAAAAAAGATTTTGATGAGTACCCACAAAAAGTTTCACTGTCCTCAATAGTTACATTAGTACTGATGCAAAGACACATGTTTTAAAAAAATAATAGAGCATGTTGTGTGAGCTTGTTAGAACAGCCCATGTTTCATTTCATTGCTGTTGTAAATAAGATGTCTAAAGTGAAATCATTAATCTCCGAACTAGTTACTTTATTTTATCTGTACAGACTGACTGATCCTTTTAGGAAAAGCAGATAGGTAGTATCATGATGCAACTTTATTTCCAGGCAAGGTTTACATGACAAGCAAGTTTACAAGGTACACAAGATGTTACTGAGCATAACACAGTTTTACTTAGGGTGTATTTAAAACATACAGAAAGCATATAGGATAGGATGTCATTCTGGTTGAAGCCATTTTTATGTTAAAAATGTATTGTTCAGATACGTAAATTTAAATGTTTTATTAAATGCTTGGATAAAGCCTGGTGCCAGATTAATGTAAAATTAAAGTAGAGAGGAAGATAGCTTTATGGACTGTGCAAATTTCTTTTGCACACTTTCTATGAACACTTTTCATGAAAACAACATGCTGTTTTCAACAGCAATACCATCATGACAGGAAACTATTTTTGGATTTGAGCTGACTTCTTTAAAATGGGGTTAAAACCCTATAAGATTTATTACTGCTGACTTAGAGGAAAGTTTGTTATGCACACTGAAAATATTTAAGAAGAAAAATGCAAAACTGAAGGTCTTGCTTATTTATTTGATTAAATGCAAAAGTGAGACTTCATGCAGGATTTTGTTGTGCTGTGATAGAACTTATTTTACCAGTCACTCTCATAACCTTTAAACAGCCTTAAATAGTACACATGAAAAACACATTCATATCAGGTTCACCTTAGGGAATTTTCTTTGGTTTAAGAAAATTTTATTAAAGATTGGCATTGCAAATAACATTTTTCATAACTATATGTAGACCTGTTAAATTTTTTATTAAAACTGGAGTTCGGCCTGTTCTTTTTCATCATTCTATCAGATATTAAACTCCAGCAGCAGCTGTAGGAAATAGAGAAAGGGATTTTCAAAGGGATTTGAGTCTCCCTGTCTCTGTGCCTTTAGTGATCATATTATCATAACTATCACACATAACAAAGCTCTAAATCTGTAATTCAGATAAAGTAGTCAGGACTTTGAAATACAAAAATCCAAACATATGCTGTAACATTTTTTTTTTATTTTTTTTTGCAATGCTGGTTCCTTTAACATGGATTTTGTAAACTTGGAGAGGCATTCAACCGATTTTGTATACTAACACATATTAAATGACTTTATTACTTGTACATTTGAGGGAGATTGAATTAAGTGTACTTTTTATTGTATCTACAGTAGTCCCATTAAGAGCACGCCAGATAGGCTGTTCCACCAAAGGATGAACAAACCACTAAAGGTTAATAAGAAATGATGTTACAAGCTTGGTTTGCAAGTGAATTATGCAAGCTAAACTTCTGTGGAGGCAAAACCTATCTGCCTATCTGCTCAACAGTGTGCGAGTCCTGTTTCATGAGGACACAGCTCAGCATAACACTGTGTTAAAATGGTAAGTGCGGACACCATTCTCTGATGAACTCGAAAATACTGTGTAATAAAAGTTGATGAGGCTAACATTTAAGCAAAAATAACGTAGTACACAAGGAATTGGCTCCAAAATATTTTAACTATTTCTTAAGTTTATTTACATTGATAGAGTAGCTTTAGAACTAAGTGTCTGGGGAAAACAATAGTTGTATTGTGAAAAGTTAACAAAACTCTAATCTCAATTTCAAACCTGCTTATAAATGAGCAGTAGCATATATATTTATTGTAACAGTGCCTTCTGCTGGTCACACCTCATTTATGATGTAAGTGAATGTGCTGCATGGTAATGAAATGTTAAATTTAACCTAGGTAATTCTCAGACACAATATATTCATTGTTTTGCAAAATATGCTTCTGTTAAAGAAAACTGACATACATATAAAGCATATATGTGTCACTGATTAACACCTTACATCTTGCTGTACTCTTCAAGCTGATGTACTGATACTTTTTTTAAAGTGCACTTTGGAAGGAAATAATCCTCAAAAGAGTTCTAAAACCTTTCCCCTACTGTTTTAAAACTGATTTATGCCTGTTTTGATATTTCCATACAGCTACATATTATGTTTGCTTACATTTTTTCAGATGAAATGCTTTGTACTGTAAATAGTACATACTATGTAAGGCTTTCTCAGACCAATGTGTGTGCTTTAATACATACAGTTAACAGAAACTGAGGAAGAAATGTCATATATCTATGTGCACTTTTAAACAGTTGTTTTGCATTATATAAACATTTTCTTTTATTTTTAAAAGCCATAGGTTTTTAGAATTATTTATATACATGTTCAAAAAAGAGAGTATTCCATGCTATTACAATTACAAAACACAATAGGGTGAAATCACAATCCCCCTGAAGTAATTGAGAATGTTGGCATAGACTTCAGTGGGGTCAGGATTGTGCCCATAAACTTCTCAAGTAATAATTTTATGTTTTCTGTCATGTGAAGCATATCAGAAATGTATATTGTATGTAGTGCATTTTATATTTCATAAGAACATTTTGCAAGTCACCTTGGCAGACTGTAGTATTCTATACCACACTTTGCATTTTAGCTTTCTTTTGTGTACAGCCATCACTACAAAAAAGTCAGAATGTGTATGCACATTTATAACTATATATGTTTTGTGTGGGGGTATATGTTAAAATGAGGGGGAAAGCAAAATGTTTGACTACGTTTAAAAGTCTATGTCAAGATCACTTAAAGAGATATAAAACAACATTATATTTAATTCTGATATATAAAATATGAAACTAAAAGTCAAATATTTGGTAGGAATTATCCTCAGTTGAAGATAATATAATGTTTAAACCACACATTTACTTAGTGAAAACATTGGCATGCATGTCTAGCTGCCTACAGTAAAATTAATGAATAGATTCTGCAGTGTGGGAAAATTTTTATTTTACTTTGGTTTCCTTCAAGAAGTCAAATCATGCTTTAGTTGCCTGAGGCAACATTTTTAAGCACCTTTATTACAGCACAGTTAAACACCCAGATATCTGACAAAATGCATTCTTTTTTATTACAAAGGATTACTTCAAAAAGCACAATTCTGTATATGTTAGGGATAATTGAAGCCCCAGGAATCCCAATTGTATGCTATATCAGAAATAATTACACATAAATGCATAAAAGAATTGCATTTTAATAAGACCATTCTGAGACATATGCAGATTGAGAAGTTCCTATTCGAAGCTTTTTCCTTTTCCAGGATTTCTGGGGCCTGATCCTGCACTCCAAGTGGAATTGTGCCTGAGTGGAGTGGTATTTTTTATGACTGAGTAAGAACTGCAGAATCCAGCTCTTGAGTCCTCAGATGATGGCCATGGTCCCTTATGGCCTTAAAATCTATTAATCTTAAGGCTTTAATAATCAGACTGGCCAAACCCTGTGCTGTGGGTGTTTTTCAGATTTCAAATATCTGTGTTAGATATGACATGAATGTAAAGGTCACTTGTAAAATAAAACATACCATTATTCTTGTAAAGGTAGGTATAAAAACATACAAACTCACATAGAAAATTCCTGTGTTCCACTGGTTTCTAAAAGCTGTGTTAAACAATAAATTCTCCTAAAAAACAGTGGAAACAGTTTTAAAGGCAAATAGTAATGAGTTTAAATATGTACTTAAAAGAAAAAGATTGAGTAGCTAAAGGAGCACTCATTCTTGAATCTGTAGCTGGTATTACTTGAACAGGACTTTGTTGTTGGATCCCTAAGTTAGTTTTAGAAACCTTCAACTTGACAAAGAGAAACAACTAAACTCTTTTGGAGTGGGGGGAGAAGGGAAGACTTTGGCCATACTTTGTCATAGTTTTATTTACAATGGTATAATTGTGTTTGTTTTCTGTTTGTTATTTACATGTACATGCATTCATATTCATGCGGACATGCGGACGTTCTCTGAAAATCAGAGATATAAATTCATACAGTTGTATGCACACCTGCATACAAATATATATTAAAAAGGGAGTGTTAATGAGTGTGTATCTGTACAGAATATGGGATAGTGGGCAGAATAATTCACTTGCATTTCCCTGAGTTACGGATGACTGCATAATTCATGAATAGCAGAACAAAGTCAAGCCATGAGTGGATGCATATGGACATCCCTAATGAATGTGTATATTACACTCTATCTCTTTAGTTTCTTCTTACTGTATGACAATTTCTTTGTTTATTTTCTTACTTATCTTCTCAACTATCTTCTCAATTTTTAGATTTATAAGGTTTGTTTTTTCCCAAAAAACGCTGATGGAGATTTTTTCCTTCCATCAAAAAAAGAAAAGAAAAAATACGTGGAAATAAAAGCTTCCACAGATCTTTGTGTATTACAAATGTAGCAGAATTCATACAGTTATGTCCTGGTCTTTAATATTCATGTGTAGGTTGGTCTATATGGATTTGGATAAGGCGGGGCTGCCAGTTTCAACTGTTGGCAAACCTAGTCAGTGTTTAGCTTACACTGATTCTTAAGTTTGGGTTTATATTTAAACATTTTTGTGTCTGCCATTGTTGTGTCTTTTATATCTTATTGTACAGTCATTAAAGGGATTCTATATCATTCTTTTACTGCACCCCCACCAGTGGAAGAGAAGAGATTGCTATTATATGAAGGATAAACAATCGGTTGGCGAATTTGTACATTTCAAACCTAGATATGTTACTCTAGATATAGTTAGGAAATAGAGTAGGTTCTATTCCAAGCTCTCAGCACAAGACAATATTCCATCATTGTCAACGGGAGGAATTTTATTTCTCTAACCATGTGGAAATAGAATCTTTACAGCATGAATATTTACCTCCCCATCTACATGATAGTCAAAATGCATGAGAAGTTTACTATATCAACACGTATGATAAGGCAATTCCCTTGTGCTCTTCCTGTATTTTCTGTGGTGTCTGGTTAAACAAATATTTCTTGCATTAATAACAAGTTGTTATTTAAATAGTTGTTAAATGTAACAAATACTATTAAAAATTGGAAACATTCTTCAAACCTGATTGAAGATTCTTATGTGTGAGTCTAGAGTTTAGAGTATCATGTATCATTGTAATACTCTAGAAGTATGAGGCCACATTTCATGGTTCCCCATTATTAAGATTAAAATGTATATAATATGGATAGCATAACCCACATTCATCTGTTTAAACAGATACAAACTCATATGAGAGTACTAACAGATTCACTATGAAATCTTAGGTGATGGATTTTTCCTGTTTTTAAATGAGAAAGCTCATAAAATTATATTCCCCACAAAAATAGAAATTATTATTTTTATTTTTGTCAAACGTTTTGTTTACGGTTCTCCCACAATTTTGTCAAAAAATTATTTTATTTATTTTATTTTTTACAACCACAAAAGGAAAACTATTGGTTTTCAACAAAATAAAATGAACTTTTTTTGTTTGTTACTGCAAACAGGAAAACAGTTTGGTGTTTTTTTTGTAGCAAAAACTGGGTTTCTTTTTGGAAGGAATAGCCATTGAAAAAACATTTGATGGAAACATTTGAACGGTTCTATTGTCTCATCAAAGAGATCTTTATTGGCTTCACAGCTAAGTGGCTTCACACATGTTATTTCAGCTAAGCTCAGAAGACTCTTATGCTGCCTGATTTCATCATTGACATACTCTTTTTCAGACAGTATCATACAAAAATCTCTGAGTGTTTAGGATAAACATCTCCTTTCTGGCTAAAGCACATTTCTTTGGAGGGATCCTTTGTGATACAGACACATAAATTGTAAAATCCACACATTATAGATTATGTCAACAATGTATGCCTGCATATCGTATGTAAAGCAAAGCAGGTTCTTACCATCTCTTAACATCATATCTAGTTCCAGTTTTCAGAAACATGTTGCACCAGCCAAGTGGGTGGAAAGAGTTTAGTTGGTTCCACATATATAAGTTTATTCATTTATTTTGTTACTATAATTTCAGACTTAATAATGGGGAACCATGAAATGTGACTTCATACTTCTGTAGAGTGTGTGTAGATGCATCACATAAGAAAATGTATATGTGTGCATTTATAAATGTGTGTGTGTGTGTGTATATATATATATATATAACAGGTCTGTATCTTTGTCTAAAGTGTGTATATATGTGTAAATATATGATGGACTGGAATTATAAACACATGGAACAGAATCAGTCTGTGTATGTGCGATCTTATAAATCACACACAATGGTCTGATTCTCTTATCTCAAAAGAGTTCTATGTCTTTATAATTCCATTGACTTCTGTAAAGTTGCTCCTGATTTACACCCGTGGACACATTATGGAATTGTCCATGTACCTAGTAGGAGTAGGTTTACGTATCAGTGTAATACTATATAACATTTTTATTTATCTTAGTTAAGGAATAGAATACCAGCAACATATTTCATCTACATTGTTAAAAAAAAATCCCTCATAATATTTCTTTCTTAACTAACTGGAACAGAATAATTGCAGATTTTCAGGATAGTAGTTATTGCAAATCCCATAGGCAATATTATTGTGATCATTCTTGGGCATCAGACAGGTATTTAACAGTTTGGTTCAAGTTGTCTAGGACAACAAAAATGTTGTTATGCTGCATCTCAAAGCTGCTAAGATGAAATGAGTTGTGACATACCAGTGAAGATTAAATTTGTAACAGATAGAACACCTTTGAAGTACTAGCTTATGATTTCACAGTGGCATTATGAGTCTTACCGCAGTATTTAAGCAGTTAGAAAGAATGCTGGTTATTAGTGGTTGAAATTTATAAAATACAATTTTATTGTCTTTTAAATGGTCACAACAGCAGTTTGTATTATCCAAGTGCAACATTTACATTGTTGTATATTGCTGCTGGGGAAGTGCTTTTTCACACTCCTGTATGTAAAACCTACATACTCATGTAGGTGAATTTAAAATAACTTAGGTTGTTTATTGGGGGGGGCAGTATGGTTAGAAGAGAGGAAACGAAATAGAAACATCCAGCCTTTGTCTTACATAAGTTTGTAAGATCAGATATTCAGAAATATTCCAGGCCAGCACGTTTTTATATACGGTAAATTACTTTTTTTTAAAAGCAGCATAATTTTAGATGTCATAATCTGCCTTTATCATAAGGCTTTATGACATTAGCAATACACAAAGCTACTATGGTTTCTGTCTGAATTTGATCACATCAAAATTTCCTGCCATATCATGTAACAGAAACAGAGACTGCTTCCTAAAAATACTGACTTGAAATCTGGAGCTATGCATTAAAGCATATTTTGGGGAAATAGCCACGAACCTCTCTTTCTATAGGAGTCTCCCTTTGGGTCTCAGCATTACAATTTCCAGTGTTCCTAATTTGTGATAATTAGTTTAAAATGTTATTATTTGTAGCAACAGAATGTTTTAATGAACTTATGTAGACTTCAACAGGTTAATTTTTCAATGAGGGTCGGGTTTTATATGTTTATATTTTCTTAGCCTTGGTCAGGAGAAGTGGCTTTGCTTGCCCTTGTGCTATGCCAAAGTGATAGGGTTTCATTCGTTTGAAAATCTAGCACATCCCAAGAGGTTACCTTGGTGTAGATTTCTTTCTTTCTGTATTAAATCGCTCATTGTCGCAAAGTGACTAGTGCTGCTGGTCTTTGAAAAGGACTTCTAAGAGGTTAAAAAAAAAGCTTCTGTATGGAAGGATTTTTTAGTCCTGCAGACAGAATACAGTTTGCAGCTGTTTGACTTGCGACAGTGATATGGATCTGATTGTATACAGTGTACTGCAAGCCATGGATGCAGCTGGAATAGAGGTTATAAATTTTAAAAGCAATGCAGATTTTGGCCATTAATTGGCTGCTAATAAAAGGAACCTCAATGAGTTCTAACTGTGGGAGCCTGTAGCTCTGTATCTGATATCAGGAATTCATACACATTACACAGTTTTAGTGATTCAGACCACGACTAATTGAAATATGAAGCATACTGATCAAATTTAGCATTACCAGCATGCACTCTGGTTTGGGACTGTATGGCGACAAGGTAGCATTTATTACTTATTCTCCATAACACTGCCTGATTGAAATATCTAGCTATGTTGTCAGCAGAGGCCCAGCTGGGCTTTAGTACAGTTAATTAAGTCATTAAAAGAGAGGTCAAGCAATCTAACTCTTGCATACTAAACTACATAAAAGTCTTTATTTTATTTCTTAATAAGTCAAGATTTGAATTTTTAAAGAAGTTTGTTTTAATAAAATGTGTTTGCCAGCTTCTTTGCTTGAAGGTTGATTTAAGATGTATTTTTATAGGTAAGGAAGCAAAAACTTTCTGAAGCTCAGTTTGAAAATTAGTTTCAAAACTAACATACTTTGGGTTGGTCAAACTTAACACACAGCAATAGTGGCACCACTTTTGATTTTCATATATATATATATATATATAGCGGTTGCTTTAATCAATAGCTGGTTAATAATTCTAGAAGCAACCAGCACTCATTCGATGTAGAGATACAAAAGCAAATATGTTGCTTTCCCCTTGGAATTATAGGTGTAGGACGCAAATTTGGAGGGAAAGTTTTTTGAGGGGAATCCACAAATGAAATGTAGAGAATAGATGTTTTCATCAATGTGTGAATACAGAGAGAAAAAAGACTTGGCAAAACTATTGCCTTCCAGGCAGACCCAAATAAAAGGGCTGGTTTTGACCGATAAACCTCCCAAACGCTTGTGCCCAACATACTTAGGGACTGCCGTCTCTCCATCTCCCATTACACTCTCTCCAATTACCCAGGAGCAGCCTTCTGGCATGGCAAGTACGGATGGCATGGGTATTTTTTTTAATTATTATTTTATTTATTTATTTCATTATATTTATATGCCCCCCCCCATGCCTACAGCATCTCAGAGCTGCTTCCAACATAATATAAAACAATTTTATTAGTGATCCCCTGTTGTGTAATTCTCTTCTCCCTGAGGTTTAAGTCTGTTGCGTTCAGGAAGCGGTGTAAAGCAGTGTTTTCGTTAGGTGGGCTTTTGGTGGTCTGGGGACAGGTATGGGGTAAGTAAACTTTAATTAGGAATTACCACTCAGGAAAAGGATCTTGGAGTCATTGTGGATAGTACATTAAAATCCTCAACTCAGTGTGCAGTGGTGGTGAAAAAAGCAATAGAATGTTAGGAGTCATTTGGAAAGGAATTGGAATAAAACTGAAAATATTGTAATGCCTCGATATAGATCTGTGGTATGACTGCACCTGGGGTAATATGTGCAGTTCTGGTCACCCCATCTTAAAAAAGACATAGTAGAACCTGGGGTAATATGTGCAGTTCTGGTCACTCCATCTTAAAAAAGACATAGTAGAACTAGGAAAGGTACTGAGAAGGCGAACAAAAATGATCAAGGGTATGGAACAGCTCTCGTATGAAGAGAGGCTTAAAAGGTTACGGCTCTTCAGCTTGGAAAAGAAATTACTGAGAAACAGAAATTTATAAAATCATGAGTGGTGTGGGACATGTAAAGATGGAGCAGTTATTTACCCTCTAAGAGTACTAGAACAAGGGGACACTCAATGAAATTAACTGGCAGCAGATTTAAAACAAATAAGAGAAAGTATTTTTTCACTGAACGCAAAATTGTCGAACTTACTGCCAGAGGAAGTAGTCACAGCTGGTAGTGTAGCTAGTTTTTAAAAGGTTTTGGATAAGTTCTTGGAGAATAGGACCATTCATGGCTATTAGCCAAGTAGGTTTTGGGGATGTAACATCTTACTGTTGGGGGCTGGAACAACAGGGAATGGATTTCCCAGTGTGACCTGTTGGGCACTTCTCCCAGGAGAAAGAGATTGGCCACTGTCGGAGACAGGATGCTGGGCTTGATGGACCATTGGTCTGACCCAGTATGGCACTACTTGTGTTCTTATATAATTGATTTTTCCTTCTTTCTGTTTATGTATTACTTAATTTTATCGTAACCCTTCCTGAGCCAGCTTTTGTGGGACGAAAATGTAAATAAATAAATAGTTCCCCTTGATTTTATGTACATATTATTATTATTATTATTATTATTTTATTAAGCATCTATATAGCACAAGCAATGTACCTGGCACTTTACAATTGTAAGAGATACGGTCCCTGCCCCAGCGGGCTTATAATCTAAGACAGACAAAGGCAGGTAGTCAAAGGGTGAGGGAAACAGAGGAAGAGACAAGGATACATACATGAACTCGTGAGGTCTCAGGTGCATGTGCTTAGCTTAGTTACAAAGATGTAGTTACTCATTTAATGTTACACAAGATACGATGATTCAGGATAAGTCAGCAAGGGAGCAAGGGGAATGAGGAGCCAGGGAAAGCTTGATGGAAAAGGTAGGTTTTGGGGAGGAATTTGAAAATTTGGAGGGAGGAAGCCAAGCCAATGGTTTCAGGGAGTTCCAGGCATGGGGGGGCTGCCATGGAAAAGGGGCAGATGTGTTTAGAGGAGCAGGGGAGCCGTGAGCAGACGAAGGTGGTGGCAGAGGAGCAGAGCTCCCGAACAGGAGTGTAGCAGGAAATGAGAGCTGAGAGATAGGGGGAGCAAGGCCATGAAGAGACTTGTAAATAAAAACCAGGAGATTGTGCAGAATGCGTTTAGGAAGAGGGAGCCAGTGGAAAGAGGAGAGGAGGGGCTGTATGTGGTCAAAGCAGCAGGCAAGATGGATAACCTTGGCAGCAGAGTTATGAACAGAAATTAGAGGAGCAAGGTGAGAGCAAGGAAGGCCAGTGAGGAGGATGCAATAGTCAAGGCGAGAGATGACCAGGGCGTGAACCAGGGTATTAGCAGAGGAAACAGTGAGGAAAGGACGGATCTTAGCCATGTTGTGCAGAGAGATGCGACAGGATTTGGCAACAGAATCGATCTGAGGTTTAAAGGAGAGGGAGGAGTCAAAAATAAACCCTAGGCTACGCGCCTGACGGACAGGCTGGATGTTGACCCCATCAACGAAGATAGAGAAGGAAGAGAGAGAGGAAGGATTAGGGGGGAAGATGAGGAGTCCAGTTTTAGCCATGTTAAGTTTGAGCTGATGATGAGATGTCCAGGTTGAAATGTCAGAGAGGCAGTTAGTGAGGTGAGACTGGATAGAGGGACAAAGAGACACATGTATCATGTAGAGGGCACATAGTGCCTTCAGGTGTACATACATGTTTCTAAATGAAAAGTTTGGGTCTAGAGCAAAGGTACCTAAAGCCTAATGAAGATTTAGCATATACAAGATTTTTCTGTCTTACTGCCCAGTGCTGCAAAGGAAACCCTAGCTGCTCCTGTCGGCACAGGGATCTAGTCATGCACATTCTCTCAGCTTGGAAAGAGCCCCCAAACTGCTCCTTCCCTACCCCATCAGATCCATACATATTTGTCATTCATAGCCAGGAGTTTTTGGTGTGTCCATTTGTCCTGGACAAATAGCAGGTCTTGGGATACTGTAGAACAGGGAGCATTTGGTCTGAATTAGTTTTCCCTATATCACCTCATCTAAAAAAAATCAGCAAAAATTAGTTGACAGGACTATCTCTAGAAGCCAGGAATGGACATTCTTCCCCAGGAGAGACTGCTTGACAGAATAATATCAAACAAAGGGTAAAGCAGAAGTACTTCTCTTAGGCAATTTTCACGCACACGCCCCACCTCCTGTGTACACGTGTGCGGGTGAGGGGGGGTGCCCATGCGAACACTGCAGTGGGCACAGGGGGATGGGTGCGCGCCCGTGGGAACACCACCTACCTCTGCCCATCACCCATTCATGGAGGCCCTTTTCCAACGGGCTGGCTGTGCATGGGGGGATGGTTGGGTGTCATGGTGGGTGGGTGGTGGGTGGGGGTGCATTTCCACAGACCCCCACGCACCTCCACCCACCTCCACGCATGGAGAATCAGGCATTGGCGCCCGTTGCTCCGTGCTTGGGTGTTGCATGCAGGTGGGTGGAGCGCACACGTACCCCCCACCCACTGCCTGCAGTGTTCCCATGGGTGTCCACGCATCCCCTCCACACCCACATGCACACGAGAGCAAGGGGGGGGGCATCCGTGTGAAAATGGCTAGAGCAATGGGTGGGAGGGGATGGGTGTATGGAATGGTACTGGTGTAAAAACATAGGGTGATTTCAGACGTTATGTTTTCGGCATTCACCACAGTCAACCTCAGTCAAATATGGGTGGTGGTGAAAGAGCCGTGCACGTCTGTTTGCTCACATCCAGATGTTCACCACAGTCAAATGCGGCCACGAATCTAACCAAGCTTCGTGAGGTCGGGGCGGGAGGAGGTCCAGAAGTGTGGTGAATGTTCACCGTGGCAGGGGTAAAAGAAATATAATGTCTGAAGGGAAACCCCCAGCCGCGGTGAAAGGAAATGATCACGGGCCGTGGTGATGGCACGCAGTATTGCTGCCAGGCAACCAACAAAAAGCGGCACACGGAGGGAGATTTAAAGGGCAGGCAGCAGTAGGGAAACGTGGTGGAGAAGTCAATGGATAGGAGGGAGGTGGGAAACGTGCGGAGGATGGAGCAAGAGGGCGAGGAGGAGGCGCAGCAGCAGCAGGGGGAACCCCGGAAGAAGGTAGGGGGTGCAGGCGGGAGCATGTGGGTCAGGGCCGGGGAGAAGGGGGGGCGTGGGAGGGGGAAGGAGGGAGGGACCGCAGCCACCAGGAGCCTAACCAGCAGCCCCCATTGTACCCACAAACAGACCAGCAAGAGGTCGGAGGGAGCCAGGGACAGGCAGCGGGGGCCACGGAGGAGGAGGAGGCAGCAGAGGGACTGGCACCACAGGGGGGGGTCAGTGGGGGCTCCAAGAGACCCACGACCTAATTGCTATCTGGGCGACACCTGAGATGCAGGCCGAGCTGGCGATCAATGCCTGGAACGAACAGGTGTTCGCCCAGATAGCCACGGAGATGGGGGAGACCAGATACAACCGCACGACCATACAGTGCCGGACTAAGATCAAGGAGCTCAAGATGGGCTATAAGGATGTGATGGACAACAACCAGCACTCTGGGCGGGCGACATGGGACTCCCCCTACCTGGATGCGCTGAGCCGGGTGCTCCACCACAAGGGCTCCATAGTTGTCCAGCGCCCGGTAGGAGGGGGAACCCGGGAGCAGCGACCCACGGATGAGCACCCACCCCCTGCAGCCAGAGACCCCCGGGCACGGCCAGGCTCCGGGCATGGAGGCCCCGGAGGAGCTGCCAGGGACCTCGGGCACGTGCGCCCGGCACACCCCCAGCTCAACCGCCGGCAAGGGCACGCACGCCCCAGCTGACTCAGAGGAGATGGAGGGTTAGGAGGAGACCATCACCCTGCACCTCAGGGCATGCCGCCTCGGGGACCAGGCAGACACCAGCCCCAGCGACCAACCGGCTTTGCAGGGAACGGACATGGAGGGAGCAGGTAGGGGCAATGCAGGGCACATGCAGGGACCACAAGGGGAGGGGGGCCACAGGGGGTGGAAGGAGATGGCAGCAACCCCCCATCTCCCCGGTCCCGGATGCTGGGAAGGGCATGGGCAGAGGGAGCCACACAGTGGCCAGCGGTGCCCATCCCGGGGTGAAGGAGCATCCTAAGCACGGGAACAGGAGGGGAGGCAGGGGAATGGCACCCCACATGCTTAACCGACCCCTTTATTGCCCTATAGAGCCACACCGGGCACGGGAGGGCCGCAGCCAGGGGCCGCTGTTACCGCCAGCCCAGAGAATACAGAAGCAATGAGCGCGGGCGTGCAGTCGCTGGGAGGACCTAGCACAGGAACTGGTCACCACTAGCATGCGGCAGACTGAGGAGATGATGGAAGATGTCCACCGGCTGGAGGAGGGGACCATGAGGGCCCTGCAACAGGTGGAGGGGAGGAACCAGGCGCTGTTGGCGGAGATGCAGAAGGACCGGTGGCTGATGAAGCGGGACATGGACCACCAATTGGAGGCACTCCAGGCTCACTCAGACCGGCAGGACCGCTGGTCTGAGGAACTTGGCCGTAAACTGAACCGCTCACTGGAGCAGGGCACATCCCTCCTCCTGCAGGCCGGGACCTTGAGTGCCTTCATACTGGCAGCAGCCCCACCGGGTGCCATGCCAGCACCTGGACCCATGCTCCCTCCACCCCCCGGCCATACTACAGGCCCTGCCGGCGCCGCAACCCCCACCACCCCAACAGCACCTGGGACCGCGGATCTGGAGACCCGTGCCCCCACAGCTTGGACACTAGCAGCCCTGATACGGCCGCAGGCAGTGCAGAGGGGGACTGGACAGGGCCCTCCCGGGGGCGGCAGTCGGTGGACAGGGTCCACGACCCTTCCGGCTGACAGCACCTCCTCCTCGGATGAGGGGGGGTCAGTAGCCTCAGCCATCCCTGTTGGCATGGGACGGGGACAGCCTAGGGGCAAGAGAAGGATGGGGCAGGGCAGCATAGGTGATGGGGTGGGGAGGGGGCATCTGGAACCACTGAGGGGGTGGGAGGGGGGAAGGGCATGAGGGCACATGGGTGTACTGGGGTCTGGGGCGGGGATGGGGGAGCACAATAAATGGTATTAGCACACCTAACCGTGCCCGAGTGCTTTCTTTCCTACAGGTGCATACCCGCCCCCCCCCCAGCCTCACGGATGTCCCGCACCAGCCACAACTCGGTTGTGTGGCCCACCCCAAGGTACCAGCTATGGTCCGACACCAGGGGTATCCTGAGGAGGCCCCCGGGGCTCGGGCCACTGCCCCTCCCTGTGCGTGCACGTGCAGTCGTTGCTATCTCCACAGGCAAGTGTGTATGCATGGGGCTGTCCGGCCTTGCATGCCGGCAGCTGTGTGCTGCCCACTCCCTTCGCATCCCTCCACAGCAGCCCCATTGTTCCCATCCAGCCATTATCTGTCGGCCTTGGCAGCCCCTGTCTGCCTGTCCAGACCCCCGGCCCCGCATCCCATGCTGCCCCCACGGCCGCTGCAGCTCAGACCCTCCAGGAGCTGTACCATGGCACCTGCATCCCAGCCCGAGGTCCAACTTGGAGGCTTCGGGGGCTCTGTCTGTGCCTGGACCACCCGCGAGAGCATGGCCCTGTGCGACCTGTGGCATTCGCCCATCGTTCAGCGCAGCCTGCATTCCCTGCCCACCCGGCCAGATGCCTATCATTGCCTGAGCTTTGGTATGCTACTCTTCGGCTATGTCGTGACCACTGGCGACTGCCACATGCACTGTGAGGAGCTGGGGCTCACCCCCTTTCCTGAGGGGTGCTTACCGGACATGCTGAGGGGCCTAGTGGCGTGGAGCCCTGCCGAGATGGCCTCCGCTCTGTGTGTGTGTGCCTTCCTGGGATATGCGACCTGCCTGTGTGAGGGTGGCCCTGCCGTGTCCGTGTCCTACTTCATCAGCGTGCAGGGCGCCCGTGGGTATCTGCGCTCCCACGGGGCTGCCTACTACCGTCTGCTGGAGCTGTCCCACCTGCCCTGGGCCTCTGCGGCCGATTATGGCTTGCCCCTGCCCCCCCCATCTGGGCCGGAGCTGGTGGCCCTGTCAGAGGTGTGCAGCCGCTCTGATGTGCAACTCAGGATGTGCTGTGCGAATCCCTTCGAGTCCTTCTACCTGATCTGCTTCCGCATGGCCACCTGCTATGTGCACCTGCTGTCGGTACTGCCCCCTCCACCCGATGGGAGCCCCTGCAGCTGGGTGTAGGGCGCTCCGGGCCCATCTGTCATCTGGCTGCCTCCTCAGTGCCTTTGTTCTGTCAGTGGCCTGGGTGCTCGTGCCACCACCTGCTGCCTCTTCAGGATGGCTGGACCCCCTGGGACCCGCTGCCACCAGCCTCCCTGTTGCCCCCTCGCCTGGGACCTACTGCCACCGCCCCGGACCCCTCCGTGGTGGGCCATTGTGGTGATTCCCTCCCTCCTGGACTGCGCCCCAAGCCCCCCTTGCTGCTGCCCCTTCTCTCGTGTCCTGGCCCCGCACGCTTCCGCTCTGTATCGCTCTGCGCCGGGCCAGTGCCGCATGTGTCCTCAATAAACACCTGTTGCACTTCGCTATGCCTTGTGTTGCTTCCTGTCTCCTTGGGCTTCTGGGTCCCCCTTCCCCTTGCCCACCGGGGTCCTGCCCACTTTCCCTCCTGGTGGGCTGGCTGTGTCGGCCCCTTGCCCCCCCATCTCCCATGCATCTCACCGGCCGTGGGGTTTCCTGTCCCCCCCTGGTGTGTGCCTCCCTCTGTCCCCCTGCTCGACTTCCCTTTGTTGTGTGGGTGTGGTGCTTCATGTGTGTGTGTGTGCGCTTCTCGTTTTGAAGTGCGTGCACCTTCCATGCGGCTGCTGTTTGTGAGCACTGCTCACTCTGAAGCTCCCGACACCTCCTCCCTTCATGTTTCCCTTCCCTAGGCGGGGCCCTCCAGTGTCTTTGGCTTCGTTTGCCCTCAGGCAGCCCTTGTGGGGCTCCCACCGCAGTTCTCGCCACCACGTCACGTCTGTTGGGTTCCCCTGGGCCGGGTTCACTCTGGTTGGCCCCGGGTGGTGGTGCCGCTCCTGTCACATCTGTTGGGGCCGCGCAGCTCACCACGGCCCGTGGTGACACAATTAGCACTGGGGGTGGGATTCACTGCGTCACGTCTGAAATCACCCACAGTGTCAGAGAGAATAAGGCCCAAAGAGCTCTGTTGTCTATTTCTCACTAAGGAACAAGATTTTCCACCTGCAAGCTCTGCTAACAATTCGAGTGGTATAGTCTTTAATTCATTATACCCAGCATATCAGATACACTGATATAGCATCAATCTTTGCTTTTCATTTAAATTCTATAAATTTTAGCATTCTTATTAGTATTTGGGGCATTTCTTAAGAAACTGGTTCTATGGAAAGATGTTTTCAATATGTACAGGTGGAGATAAAGCGTACGAAAGGCAAAAAACCCTAATCCCTGCTTTTCCCTCAAAAGAAAGCTACACAGAATTCCTTGATGTAAAATTTTCAGAATTTTGAAGGAAATGACTCTTAGGCCCTTTTTACACAGACACTCTAACACCCATTTTATGGTGTAAAAAGGACCATAATCAAGTTTTGCCTTTTTAAAAATTTAAACTTTTCTCCTCTGTTGCGTCATAGCAACTAGTTCTGTTAAAGTTGGAAAACAATGGGTGTTTTACACACACATTTCTACTGCATGTTTGCTGTTACATCCTGAACTTTCTGTGTGTCTAAATCACTCACCTAGATCTTAAACATCCGGCTCTTTCAACTTCTGCATAGAACTTCTCCCAGAACTTTTGTGTGTAAAATGTTCTCCTGGTAAACTGCTTTGCTCCAGGCAGCTGTGGTCACTTGGTTTCCATGGAAGCCCCTCATGTCTACAGCTGCAGCTACTTTAGGCTGCCTCAGGGCAGTGTTTGTGTGAAGAATATTTATTTTATTTTATTTTATAAATTTTTACCCCGCCCCTCCTGCCACGCAGCTCGGGGCGGCTTCCATCATTAAAATACAATAATAAAATACAATAAAATCAATTTAAAACAATCATAAATACTTTAAATATTAACAGGGCTAGAAAACAACCAAACCACAAAACAAATAGGTAGGGGACTAAAACCTCCCTACCCACCCTCCCTCCCGAAGGCCTGGGCAAACAGCCAGGTCTTACAGTTTCACCGAAATGTTAAAAGGCTAGGGGCCAGGCGAGCTTCCTCCGGAAGGGAGTTCCACAGCCGCGGTCCTACCACCGAGAATGCCCTCTCCATCATGGCCCCCCGCTTAACACGGGGGACCTCCAGGAAGGCACCCCCGGAAGACCGCAGGAGCCGCTCTGGGGTGCGAAGGGCGAGGCGGTCCCTAAGGTATGAAGAATGCATCCAGGAACTGCCTAAGGGCAGTGTGTGTGAGAAAAATGCATCTGGAACTTACTTGTGGACTTGTAAACCCAGAAGATTGAAAAATCCAAAACTCTAATGTGTGTTTAAAAATGTCCAATATCTCATTTTTTAATTGTTCCTTACTTAAGGTAATATGGATGGACTGTCGTTGTCTTTGCATGTGAAGAACCCAAGTTGCATCCCGTTGATCTTCCCAAAATGTGGATTTACATCAACAACGCAGAGTAAAATCACTAGACAGGATGGGCCCATTCCCCTGCCCCGACCAGGGAGGGCGAACATATCCACCACACGTTAGGCTAGCGGAGAGAGCAGGTCACATGATCTGCCCTCTCGCCCAAGAAGACCAGGTTGGCAACTGTCACAAGTCCCGCCAAGTTCCGGGGTGAGCCAAGGAGGAGACATCCACATGCGTAGGTACACAGCCCCACCCCACTCCACCCAACATTCCCTGGCCCACCTGCTATCCTGCCCCTGGCCATGATGTGGACTCATGGGAATAGCAAACTGTGCCTGCCGCTTTGTGGTACCAGTGGACCCTGGTGCAAGGCAAGGCACCACAAGCTTGGCCACACAGGCAGCAGCCTGTTAACATACTTTGGGCAGTGTTACCTCACTTTGGGAAGTGTTAACACACAATGTGTCATCGGCCTTCTCCGGTGGACACATCACGTGTCAGCTGGCTGCCAACCCCCAGTGCCGGGCTTGGGTGAACATCTGGTGGCCACAAGCCATATGATCCACTGCATCGCATATTAACATTGCCCAAAGTGGGATAATGCTGCCCAATGTGGGTTAACGTCCCATGTGGCTTCATCCACTGTGTGTGTCAACAGCAGATTTCCGGATAGCAGAAGTGGCAGTACCAACAGGAGATGAATGAAATATGGTGATTCAATCTCCCATTTTCCATGAATCCAAGCAGTTCCTGTATATTATTGACTGAAAGAATATGCCATGCAAAGTGCCATCTCTGGGCACCATTTGAAACTCAGTGCGCTACTGACGAAGGCGGAAGTTGAAATGTCTAGCTCCAGCTTCAGTCTCAGCTTTTTACTTTCATTCATCTTTCCATCTACCTCTGTTTATCAATCTACATCTACAAAAAACAAAAAATTATATATAATTACAATATATATAAATGATATTATATATCATAGTATGATTTTTAAATAGTTCTTGTAAGAAAATTCCTTTCCCCCCCACATTCATATCTTTGAAAAAAGTATTTACAACCACAACAGGTGGCTCTTCATCATAAGAAAATGTAGACCGTGCATCTGTCATGCTTTGTAGAAGATTTAGACAAAATATTTCACATAAAAACGTCTACCATAAGAAGCATGGTACATATTTTCCAGTATCTGCTCTGCTCCATTTTCCAGTCCTTTTTATTATTTATTCATTCATATATTTTATTTCACACATTTCTAACCCGCCCATCCTGCAAAAGGCAGCTCTGGGCGCCGCACAACATCAAATATTAAAAGCATGAAAACAACTTTAAAATAAACAACAAAGGGAGGAATAAAAATCCCTAACCACCCTAACCCATCCCCCGCCCCCCATCCACCCTCCCAAAAGCCAGGCAGAACAGCCATGTCTTAAAACAGCATTGAAACGAGGGGAGATCCAGGGCCAATGGGCCTCCACCGGCAGGGAGTTCCACAGTCATGGGGCGCCCACTGAGAAGGCCCTCTCCATCATAGCCCCCCGGCAGACTCAGGGGACCTCCAGGAGAGCACACACACCCCTGATGACTGCAGGGGCCAATCCAGAACCCGGGGGGTGAGGCGGTCCCGAAAATAGGTTGGGCCAAAGTAGTTTAGGGCTTTATAGGTGAGCACCAACACCTTGAATCGGACTCAGAAGACTACAGGCAGCCAGTGCAGAGACCGAAGAACTGGTGTAATATGTTCCTGGCGGCCCAATCCCGCCAGGAGATGGGTCGCCATGTTCTGCACCAGCTGCAGTCTCTGTTCCATCACCAAAGGTAGCCCCACGTAGAGCGCATTACAGTAGTCAAGCCTAGAGGTGATGAAAGCGTGGATGACAGTGGCCAGGTCAGAGTCCGAAACCTACCAGATGTAATTGGCAGAAGGCACTCCTTGCCACAGTCTCCAAGAATCCAAGGAGAGTTGCGAGCCAAGGAGCACCCCCAGACTCCGTACCTGGGGAACCAGTGGAGGGCAGACCCCATCAATGATGGGGGCTGTTACCCCCGCTGCCTTACCCACCAACATCACCTCCGTCTTGTCAGAATTCAGCTTCAGTCAGTTTGCTCTCATCAAGTCCCCCACAGCTTGAAGGCACCCATTAAGCACCAAGACTGCCGGGCCTGGGTCTGATGAAAAAGAGAGGTAGAGATGGGTGTCATCAGCATATTGATGACACCACATGCCAAACCTCCTGACCACCTCGCCACATGGCTGCATATACACATTGAACAGGAGAGGGGACAAAATAGAACCCTGCGGGACTTCACACAAGAGGCCTAAGTGGGATGAAAAATAATCACAGAGTACCACTCGCTGCGTTCTTCCGGCCAGGAGGGAGTGTAACCAGTCAAGAACCATACCGCCCACCCCTGCATGGTCCCGCAGGCATGTCACCAACATCTCATGATTAACAGTATCAAACGCCACTGACAAATCTAATAGAATCAACAGGGCCTAATGGCCCTGGTCTAATTCTCTGTGAAGATTGTCAACCAACACCACAAGCGCAGTCTCAGTGCCATATTCCAGGCGAAACCCCGACTGTGAGGGATCAAGAAAACAGACATGATCCAGATGCTCCTGCAACTGCTGGGCCACCCCCAACTCAATAACCTTCCCTAAAAAGGACACTCAATAACCTTCCCTAAAAAGGACTTCCTAAAAAGGGAAGGTTAGAGACCGTCCGATAACTGGCAAGGGAGTCAACATCAAGTGATGGTTTCTTGAGCAGGGGTCGCACTACCACCTCTTTAAGGCACCCTGCCCTCTCTAAGGGATGCATTGACCACCCCTGCCAGCAATGACCTCATTGTCTCCCGGCAGACCTTAACCAGCCAGGACGGGCAAGGGTCCAGTTCACAACAGGTGGCCCTGACAGCCCCAAGAACATCCTTCACATCGGAAGCAGTCACCAACTGAAACTGATCCCACAAACAAGGATAAGGCGGTGCCTCCATAAACTCCAATTGCCCTACTGCAGAAAATGCAGCGTCAAAACCATGGTGAATCCGAGCAATTTTATCCACCAAATAATCCACAAACAAGTCACAGCAGGCACTAGATGACTTCCACTGCAAGGTGGAGGGAGGCTGGACTGACCAGCCCACACACCACCCGGAACAGCTCAGCTAGATGGGATTTATTTTTAATTTATTTATTTTATTTTATAAATTTATACCCCGCCCCTCCTGCAAAAGCAGCCCGGGGCGGCTTCCAACAATAAAAACATCGTACAATAAAATACAATTTTAAAACATCCATAACAATATTAAAACAGGGCTTAAAACATTATAAATAATACATCAGGTGGGGGAGCTAAAAACCCCTCACACCCTACCCTCCCATCCTCCCCAAAGGCCTGGGTGAACAGCCAGGTTTTGCAATTTCACCGGAATGTCAATAGGCTTGGGCCAGGCGATCTTCCTCCAGAAGGGAGTTCCAAAGGTGCGGCCTGACCACCGAGAATGCCCTCTCCATTGTGGCCCCCCGCTTAACACGGGGGACCTCCAAGAAGGCACCCCCAGTGGACCAAAGGAGCTGATCTGGGGCGAGGAGGGCGAGGCGGTCCCTGAGGTATGAGGGGCCCAGATTGTAAAGGGCTTTATATATCAACATCAAAACCTTGAACCTGGCTCAGCACGCTATCGGCAACCAGTGCAGAGCTTGGAGCACAGGTGTAATATGCTCCCGACGGCCCGTCCCCATAAGGAGATGAGCCACCGCATTCTGCACTAGCTGCAGCCTCCGGACCAGGAACAAGGAAGCCCC
>QEPC01012655.1:5558962-5614449 GCA_003113815.1 Sphenodon punctatus | reverse complement strand
AAGCCAAGTACGTGCACTTGAGACCTCGCATCTTCATGAATGTTAGACCCCTTGTCTCTCCCTCTGTTCCCCTTCCTAAGTCTCTCCCCCAGCTCCTGTCTCTCAGATTGTAAGCCCTAGGGGCAGGGACCGTGTCTATTTTATTACTTTGTAAAGTGCCAGGTACACTGCTGGGGCTATATAAATGTTTGTTAATAAATAATAATAATAATTTACCTCCAGCATTTGGTGCCCAGCGTCTCGTAGTCTATTTTTCTTCATCTCGCTTGGTGGACAGTATTTGAGCGCATGTCCATTATTATCCTCATGGGGAATCAATATAAGTAGGTTGTATGAAAGGGCTAATATTATTCCCCTTTTGGTTCCTCATCATTGGTCTAGTCAGTTCTCTGTAGGGTTTGCCAAGGTAGTTTCCCATTTAGATGAATCTAATCCTAACATTATTAAAATACCCAGAAGTAGCCCAGTTACCTCTACAGAAACCTCAGACTATATTAGATCTCATAATTTAGTGGAACCAAAATCTAATCTCGATTCTTTCAAGTGGGATATTCAAACAGGATCTGTCGCTGTGGCAGAGCTATCCTCGGGAGGACAGATAGCTCAAGTAGTCTCATTAATGCCTGTCTCTGAAGCCCAATCTGGGCCTTTCGAGACCAGCATAGATAACGGTCCATTGTTGGCAGAGGTTCACTCTGTCAATTTGGATGAGTTTTGCCCCGGAACCTTACCTAGTTCTAATCAGCAGTTGAAGACTCAGTGTCCCATTGTATCTAATCCTGCAATGAGCAATTATACCCCTTCTGCTCACTTTGGTTCTTCTAGTAAGAGATCATCCATATTCGATGAACTTGTGGCTGTAGATGCCATGTGCAGGGCCACCATAATGACCCCTGGTGGGTCTGTTTAGCAATGGTGTCTGTTCTATAGAGCTTGGGGTCAGAGCCAGGTTGGTTTGGGAGGCCATGTTTTTCTAATAGTTATGATCCTAGGGATCTATTCTGGTGTTATATTATCGTGGAAAAAAGTACTTTTTCTCTGGGGCAGGTTGTACGGAATGGATATGGTGGGATTGCTGTAAGTGGAGGTTGAGACAGTCATGTCCTGGTTATTACTACTGGGTTAAACTAAGTAAGGAGAAGTTTGATGAACTCCCTTGCACGTAAAAAGCGGGGGTAGGGATAGGGGAGGGGTTATTCAAGGGGAAATAGAGGTACTGCCGGGTAATGCCGACTTGTTTTTTATGACCATAATATGGTTGTTGTTTTATGGCTCATTGATTTTGGTGGGTGGAAATCATGGTATTATCAAATAACAGCCTTAGTTATAGATTTGATAATTAATATAATTTAGAAGTGGTCTTTAGCCTTCTAGTATCCTAGGTTTATGATTATTTAAGGTATCGTAGATCTAAGCTTAAAGGATTTTGAGAAGCCCCAATTAGGATCACCCTTCCTGTCCTGTACCTGGAAGACGCCATATATTGGCTATTTTTATCCTTTCCAACTAGGTAGACTCCTTTGTGGGATATTTATGCTTATGGGGTTGGAATCTAGGAAGCAACGGCTTACTATCATAGTGGGTTCTTCTCCTGGGGTGGAGGGAAGCGGATCCCACGAATTTATGATCCAATATGTTTAGAATTGATTGTATTTATCTTATTTTAAGTATTGACTGCATTTTATGATTTTGTTTGTTTGTTATGTCCATGCGTCTTGTTAAGCAATGGCCTTCGGCTATGCTTTAATAAACTAAACTATTATGTGCACAATTACGTAGTGTAATCTGTATAGATTACTGTTATTAATTTAGGTTATTTACTATTTACATAGAGACAGCAATGTACCTGGTACTGTACAATCCTACTTAGAGACGAATTCCTTTTCAGAGGGGCTTAAATTCTAGGAAAGACAAGGGAAGGGAGAGGGGAGCATAGGGAGAAACAGGGATAGTAGCTACATGAATTTGAGAACTTGCACATACATGTGCTTAGCTTAGTTACAGTGGAAAAGTAACACTGCATGAAAGTTCAGCATCAATGAACAGTCTGTACTCAATATTGTCCACTTTCATTGTTCTTTGTAAAAAGAATGTAAAACTTTGAATTTCCTGGCTGAAATTAGACAGATTTGTCCTTAATGCAGGAGTAACTTATCTTTTTAATAAACACTTCAAACTGAATCATTTTAGTTGTCACAAATAATGTGGGGTGTATTTGTATGAGTGCACCCACTCATTCCTGTCCCACAACAACCCCCACCACTCTGCCCCAATAAACAACCGTCCCACTACAATAGGTGGGACCAAAGGGGGCCAGAGGAGGCTAAAGGCCACGCCCAAAAGCTTATCCCCTCCCACCCCAAAAGTCCCTCCTGGCAGGGGGACCACCAGTGCCACCCCCTCCAATTGCCAGAGGAGGAGGAGCTAAAAATCCTCGGGGCAGGGTAGAAAAATAGTTCAATCAATCAATCAAATATGATTTGACCAATTAAAAACAAAGGATGCCATCCACAAATCACTTACTCCAAAATAGCCCTCCAGGCTTCAATGAGACTACTCTGGAGTAAGTGACTTGTGGCTCATGGTCAAAATGTTGTGGCTTTAAAAAGAAATGACAGATTTAGCACATCATGGATATAGTAGCCAGATTTTAAATGAGGTTTGTCCCCACAGTGCAAGAAGGAAGGCAACACACACGTAGATCATTTTTCAACAGACCTCGCAGAGAGGCGGGTCTGTATGTGCCACCGTGGATGGACCACATGCTTCTGGTGAGTGGTGGGGAGGGGGATTCATACAGCCAGAAACAGGTGTGCGGTTGGTGTTCGCCTGAACCCACTCACCATTTGACCTGCCCCTGCATGGAGCATCCCGGATGGGGCTGCACGATGTCGCAGAAGTGCGCCCCCCCCAGGCCACCTTCAGACTGGCATCTGAATGCGTGTGGGGTGGTTGGACCTGCGTGGGCCCATCCTGTGTAAAAACAGCCTTAGTTTGGTTACAAAGTGGCAACTCTTTATTGGCTAAATACAAGCTCAGGCTGGCTCAGTAATAAATTCATTAAGCAGCTCATGCACCTCAAAGCACCTTTGCCAGCACAATTGCCTGTATGGGCAGAAATTAATTCAAAGGGGATGCATTTTGCTCTCCTGGCTGCTGCAACACTCTCCCCAGTGTACCCTCCACTTCAAGAGCTGTCAGTCAGACCTTCCCTCGATGTTGCTTCCTTGACTCTAAAGGTGCACAAGTCTCTCCCCTTCAAAGTAGCTTGGAGTGTGGGGGAGAGAAGTCATTTTGTTGATCTGATAAAAATTGGTTGTGATTTGACAGTAATGAGTTTTAAAGTTGTACTTTCTGTAAGTGCACTGGATTTTGAAATGTAGGGTGCAGCCACATGAGCTTCAGGGTTCCGATCCCTGCATAGCCCTATGGTGGGCAATCGCTGCCACCACAGTTTGGACCCATAGGGAGAGTTGGCCACATGGTCCACTCCCCTGTGGCCATCAGCAGCTGTTGCACACCCCAGGTGGGTCAAGGAGCCAGTCACACGGGGCAAGTGACTCCTGTTACAGTGCAGGATCAGACCTACTACAGCTAGGCAGCTGTTTGGTGGGTGGAGGAGTACGCGCGTCTCCCCCACCTAACAGCTGATTGGCAGGGACAGAGGAATGCATGCGGACCCCTTTCCCCACCCTGACAAGCAGCTGATTGGGGGCAGGAGGGACCCAGAGGGAGGCGTGTGCACCCCACTGGGTTCCCCCCACCCCCCCGATCAGCTGCTTGTTGGGTGGATCAGGGGGAGGGAGTCTGGGAAGAGCGTACACCCTCTTCCCAGGGCTTCTCCCCTCGATCAGCTGCTTGTTGGGTGGAATGGGAGGAGTGCACGTGCTCTTCCCAGGCTCCACTCCCCGGATCCACTCAACAAACAGCTGATCAGGGGTAGGGGGGGCTGGGAAGAGGGTACTCTTCCCAGTCTCCACTCCCGGCAATCAGCTGTTAGGCAGGGGGAGGAGCTCAGGCTCAATCCATAGACCCTGCCTGAGGCAAGGCTGCACTGCCTGGCCACACAAGTTGCCCCGCCTTGGAAAGCCTTACCCCAGTAAGACTGCTCTGCAATGCATCCTTGAAATTTCTGAAGCCATGTCATAGAGTAACCAGCTGCTTGCCCTGCCCTGGGGTGAAGGGGACATCTGACGACCCTGGGCACATCAGCCATTGCATCACATGGCTCATTTGTCCAGGGAGGAGTAAGGCTACCTAAAGCATAGCAGCCTCCCCAGCCTGTCTCGTATGGCTGCATCCATAGTTGCTTTAACAGGCCAGTAATATTCTGCGGTTTTTCTTATGCATGGGTGTAACTTTGGATAGTTCATAGAAAATTCACTGTTCGGGAACATTGAGAAGGAGGCAGGATGTTGAAAAAGGTTTAAGAAATCCTGCCCCTTTGCATGCAATAAAAAAGGTGTTCATGGAGGAAGGCAAGAGCTATTGCCTCATCACCAGCATAAAATGGACAATATTCAGTGTTATGCTTCAGTGTAGCAATAGCAGAATAACAGAGGAGTTTCTTTGTTCATTTTTATGTCTTAAAACCTATAAAGATTGAATACAAAAATTATATTAAATCATTGTCTAAGTTACAAAGTAAGGCAATGATCAAGTAGAAACCGCCTGCACAATATTATATGTACCTGCTTTTGTATAAATATTAAAAACACTCTGGGATGACATAGCTCCAACTTATTCTCCAAAGTGTTTATCACTGATTAGCTAGTGCTGTAATTTCATAAACAGGTCATGCTTAGATGTCTACATATGGGTTTAGCCTAACTTTTGATACCCATTTTTGATGTAAATCTCATATCTTGTCTTGCCTGTAATAGATACTATTCTTATTTCCCTTTGTCCTGTTTATCAGTCTGAGGTTATCATTAGCTCAGTAGGATAGGAGTAGCTACTTCAAAACACATTTTTAATTCAATAAACCAATCACATCAAAAGTAACAATTCCCTTGTCTGCAGCTGACCTTTTAGTCTTTTGCTTGCCATGCAGTTGTAATTCCTGAGTTAATAGAGCCTGAAGCAGAACCAAGGTGCTCTCCAATAACATCAGCGTGGATGTGATGGTAAATATTACATTTTTCAACAAGATGAATAGTTGAAGAGACTAGACTGACTGAAAAATTATAGCACTTAAGATAAAAATTTAGATAGCTTAATGAAAAGTTATCAGTCTCTGGAAACTACAGAGGTATATAATTAAATGCTATTAAGGCATCTGATCCTGCACTGCTTATATAAGCAGGAAAAAGGCCACAGAAACTTCATCAGTAATTTCTTTGTTTTTGTCAGTTTAGTTCATGACCTTAAAAATACTCCTATTTGATTTTTTGTTTGTTTCCTTTTCACTTCCCTAGACATTATGTTCCTTGTACAGAAGATGGTGAGTTGAATTAAAAGTTAAGGTATTACTTTGATTCACAAGAAAATGTTGCCAGAAATGGGATTTGGACTAATGGTGGATGTTAAAATAACATAGAACATGCTATTCAAATTTGAGTCATAGGCCAAATCCTGGTACACCACTCATCCAGTTGCACAAAGAGGTCAGAATACTAATTTAATGACTGGCTTAGAATTTTGTTGCCATAGTGCACTATATTGGCAAAGCCACCCTGGTGTGGGGAGCTGGTGGCGCAGTTGAGCCAGAGCCCCACCTTCCCTCGCCCATTCTGGAAATTTCCTACCTACTGTCAGGCTGCATTCAAAGGGGCCTGTCAGGAAAGTATTAGATTGCTTCCATGGGTAATTTCAGAAGTTATGAGATCACAGTCAACCACAGTGAATCCCAGTGGATTCCCTGTGGGGGCTGCGATCGCGCTAACATCTGAATGATCCTCGCCAGATGTTCACCATGGTGAATACCTGGCAGGGATCAAATCTGACCACGGTTCTGGACCTCCGGCCAGCCCGAGGTCCAGAACCACGGTTAGATTGACCACGATCCAGGATGGGCCAAAAGTAAGTGTCCCATCCTGGATCGTGGCCCCGACCATGGTACAGGATTAGGCGCATTGGTCACTGCACCCACCCATCTCCCCAAGGGTGGGTGACCGAGGGAGCGCGGGGGTGGTGGTGGCAGGGCTGTGTAGCTGCATGTCGCGCCGCACAGCCCGCCCCCATCGAGATTCCCCAGCGTGATGGTGCCGACACATCTAAAGGATGGCCAGCTTCATCACGGACCGGATCTGAGTGAGATCCTGATCCAGGATTCAGTGTCACATCTAAAATTACCTCATGTTACATTTTCCTACTTCCATCCTTCACAAGTGGGCCTGTGCACATCGCCAGAGGCAGGAAAATATCATAGGGGATCAGAAGATGCCACAGCTTGCTCTGCCCACTCCTTACCTCACATGACCCTACTGGAACTGACCCTCTCCCTTCCCTTCATACTCCTCCCCATGATGTAGCCAAACACTGCTGCTGGCTCTACCCCATCCCATCGCTACTGGAGCCTCCCTTCCCCTCTTTGCCAAGTCCGTGTGTGTGTGTTAGTGTTAGTATGTCCAAAACTGAATTCCTCGTCTTCCTCCCCCAAAGCCTTCCCCCTCTACCTCTTCCTTCTCAGTTTCCATTGATAGGGTCACTGAGCTTGTCCCTCAGGCATGTAGCCTGGGGTTCATCTTTGACTCCTCTCTCTGTTTTAAACCACAAATTGAATCTGTTGCTAAATCCTGTCGTCTCTCCCTGCACAACGTCGCTAAGATCCTTTCCTTAGTGTCTCCACTGCTAAAACCCTAGTCCATGTTCTGGTTATATCTTGCCTTGACTATTGCAACCTCCTTCTCACTCACCTTGCCCCATTTTTGTCTATTCAAAACTCTGTTGCCAAGATCCTCCACCTCGCCCACCACTTTGATCACATGCAGCCTCTCTCCTCTCCTCTCTCCACTGTCTTCCTCTACCTGGACACATTCAGCACAAGCTTCTTTTCTTTACCTACAAGGCAATTCATGGCCTCCCCCCCCAATTTCTCTACACTTATCTTCCACTACGCTCCCATCTGAAAGCTCTACTCCTCTTCCACCACCCTTGCCTGCTTCTCAAATCTTATTCTCCTGTTCTTCATTGCTGCCCTCCATGCCTGGAACTTTTTCAGAGACAAATCTGGAGACAAATCCAGGACTGAAGTGGTTGTAGAAAAGTGCTGAAAATCCACATTGTCTGTCCAAATGCAGTGGAAAGTTGTTATGTCACACCCAAATATTCAGGCTACTGTCTCTTGGGAATTTTAGCTTTCCTAACGCCCTTAAAATATAAATGCCCTATGATCTTTTGGTGAAATCACAAAAAATGATTAAAGATATTTGGAGAAAATACGAACTAGCTGTCTAACTAGATTCTAACCAGAGTTTACATCCAGCCCTTTTCAACATTCAAAAATGTTTAGATAAGCTATTTTCATTTCTGGTTACAAAAGCCAGAACCACAAATTCAAAAATATCACAACAAATTATCTTGTTATTTCTGGCCATGATCAGAAGTGGAAATGCCAAGGATCTTGCAAAGATGCCCACCGCAATTGCCCGTCTATATTGTGATTGATACTTTACAAATTGGCAACTATCATACTGTATCACTCCAATATTTTCATATGCAAATAACAATATCTGACATAGGAAATACTATCTTTCCTGGCATGTGTGCTGTGCTGGTGTTGATGCTGTGCTTTTAACACTTAAAGCTCCCTTGCTTTGCCTTTCTTGCTCCCTGCCCAGATTTCAGTACAGGACCATTGTCTGAATTTTCAGCCACAGTATTGTGCATTGGACAGCCAAGACTGCTGGCACTCACACTGGGGTTCACAGTTGGACATGAGCAAATTGGTGGAGAACATTTGGAATGGCAGAAGGGGCATGCTTTGGGAACAGCTCCTCCAAAAACTACACAGTGCCTGGGCTTAATCCCATCCACACATAGTAGTCATTCACCTTGGGGGAGAACAACTTGCCACAGACCAAGGGCCTTGAACTGATACTGAATGTGAAGAGTGACCCCAAGAAACGAGATGTCTGTTTCCAGGGGCATTCTTTGTTTGGACTTAATGCTCTACCAGAGGGTCTGGAGTGATGCTTCCCACCTGAGTAGAGTCATCCAGGCGGTCGGTAGGTGGATCGAGGCTAATGGGGGTGCCTGTATCATCCACCGTGAGATCCGTCACGATCAGCTCAAAGTGTACTGGATCAACGAGGTTCACCTCTATGACCTTGGGAATGAGCTGTACCTTGAAGCTCTGAGGAAGGCCAAGGTGACAGAGCTGCTCAAGCAGTAGCAGGGGCGTAGGGCGGCAAACCAACCAAGCAAGGCTGGTGGTTCTCATGGCAGAGGTCCAGCTTCCTGCTAGGGATTTTAGGGTAGATAAGCATGGAAAATTGGGCCACCTCCTAAATAAGTGGGGATCAGGGCCAGGAATAGGAGCCTTGTGTGGTCTGATGCACGCCCCCATCCTTGGGAGGTAGGTGGCATCACAAGCATCGCCTGAGGTCAGATGCAGTCCTGGAATACCTGCGGCCCTCCTATCCTTGCTCCATGGGCTACCGCAGGGTGCCCAGTGGTGACTCCCCTACCCAAGGCCTGCGTCTTGGGCTGGGGGGGGGTGTCAAAGTGTGAGGAGGGCCTGGCTTAGGCTACTCATGGAAAGGGCAGGTACCTGTGTGTAAGATAGGCCACCCTCAGGCACAATGTGGTGTCTTTTCTGGACCCAATGTTGGTGGGGGAAATGATTTCCCTTTGACTTGGAAAATGTCAATAAAGAGTGGGGCCTGTTGAACCCAAATGTTTGGTCTCCCTGTCTTCTTCCAGGGTGTATTTACAAAACTGGATGCTGGCTACATCTGTAGCTGTAGAGAAGCATTTACAGAAGTACTTGGTTTGCAGGCGATGATAAAGTACACTTATCATCTGTCTGGGTGGGAGGAAATAGACAAGCAGGGACCAGAAATATGAGAGTGTACTGTTTGCAGAGCTATTACTGGTCCCCACAAAGCACCAGGGGCTGGAGGGATATAGACAAGTGGGGCCAGCAGGGGAGGGAACGGGATGGCAGGGGGCCAGGGAAGGGGGGGGCGTAAAGAACGTCTATGTCTTGCATGTATGGGTGCCTTGGGCGTGTATCTTTCCTCTCTTGTCTGTATAGACATAACTTCACCTACAACTTATACAGTTTTTTCTGTTCTCATTGTCAGATCCCCAGGAATTTAAGCATAAAAACTTGGGCTTAAGTCTCATCTGACTCCCCTTGTATCTCCATAATACTCTCATTGCGGATGGGCTCTGAAGGAGCTTCTTTGTGGATGCAATGAAAAACTAGGAACAAAATGGCAAATAAAAATCTGCTCTACTATCTTATTTGACCCATCAGTTCTACAATTTACATGGACAGAATAACCAGCAAAATCTGGTTTCCAGATACACCCAACCTCAGTGATTTTTTGGGGACTCTGAAGAATTCTGCAGAGCAAAAAGGCTAGGAATTCTCTCCAGTAGTGCCAGGAATTGCGAAGGAGAGCAAAGTTGCTCCACGTCTTTTATTGATACGGGCTTCTGCATGCCTTATCCCTCCTCCTCCCCACCCCTGCACCACCATTTTTTGAATAGAGAATGACTGAGCATTGGTGTAATGACCAGTCCTATTCCTTGACCCAGACGAGCAGTTTCCAGCCACAACAAATGGCAGCCTCCCTCAGAAATTATGTGTACCGTGCATAGGGCTGCATCTCTTATGTTGAGGACACCTGGCATCCTGCCCAGCCTTGCTATAAAGAAGAGAGAAAACATGGTCTCTCTCTGGGTCAAAAACCTCAGCACTAGGGGTGCTTTTAGATGGACATGGAGGCAGCCTGCCCCAAGAACTCCGGGAGTGCACCCCTGCATCCTTCTGCTTCCTGCCCCACCTGGGTCGGCTTCAGATGGACCTGCCGATTGTGCGTCATCCTCCCTCCCCCATCACCGAGTTGCGGGAGATTGCCCAATGCTCTAGACTGGTACCCATAATTCTATGACATTGCCTGGGGCAACAGCCAGTCAAAAGTGGCGCTGCAATGTGGAGCTGCCCATCAGATGGACAGCAACTCCGCTTCAGGCATGCGCCCTGGGTTTAGTTGGACCGCTCTGACAGCGGTGCTCCAGGATGTTCCGGAGCACTGCTGGCAGGGCTGACCTGGAAGCAGGTACAGTGGGGGCGCTTTTAGATGGACGGGCCAGCCTAGGGATGAAGCAGATGGCATGGGCAGAACTGGTGCTGCCATCTGTCTAAAAGGAAAGTGATTTACAAACTGAAAAAATGTATATGGAAGGATAAAATATTCTTTACAGTGCTTAGACGTGATAGAACAAAATTCAAGACCAAAAAAGAATTGTTCTACTGAAGTTTTAAACCCCTGAACTGAGAGATTACAAGTGGCACTTGTGAGAAATGACATTAATATAATTGCTGAGTTCATTGCAGCCCTGAAGTGTTTTTAATCTAGTTGTTAAACATGCAAATAAAGATCCACTGGTCTGAAACATGGAAAATTAAAAATCCTGTTACTGTTTGTGCAGTTGGAACAAAGCAATAGCCTTATCACTCTCACTTTACTACTCAAATCCTCTTTTGAAAGTTTGTGATTCTGAAATGTTTCCTAAGGATGTTGCAGAGATGTTGATAAGGCACACTTCGACATTGCTGACTTCACAGGATTAACATCGGATTCATTCCAAATCCACTGGTCCTGTGCTTCAAAAAAAAAAAGGCCTGCATTTATTTTATTATAGGCATTTTTGTTGTTGTCAGACATTTGACAATATTTTATGTTACATTTGTGCACCGCACAGTATAGTGTCTAAATTCTTTGTGTGAAAGTCGTCTCGTTCTTAACTGTCAGAGAATATAAAAAAATCAGCTGTGGTATTTTCAGTCATATCGTATTTCAAATGCCTTTTTATTCTGTGCTTTTATGACCAGTTGCTTGACAACATATAGATATAGTTACTTCATGTGAACAATGCCCCTGTGCAATCGGTGTTGGTATGAATTTTTCAGGGCATATGTCAATATACAGTAGTTCCCAGCTGAGAGAGTTTTTAAAAGGGCTTTGTTGAAGTGCATTTTTACATGGTGAAGTGATGTTTTCATTGAAATGCTTCTATGTAACCCTCTCTTGGTTGCATCTATTTTAAGACCCTAGTTTTATTAATCGTAAACGTGCTTGCTCCAGTGGCACAGTATTTTAGCAGTTAAAACCTCTTTTACAGAATGTTGTCTTGGTTTTGCACTATGAGGCCCTTTTCAGGTGGGTGGAGATGGGTGTGCGATGAGTGGAGGTGGGTGTTGCGCGGGAGCACGCACGCACCCCCACCCATCCTGCTTTGTGTTTACATGGGTGAACACCGAGCAGACACCCATCCCCCCACCCACTGCCAGCTGTATACATGGACGCCCCTCCCCCCCTCCGCACACCTGGCTGAACACAGAGGGGGCATCCATGTAAAAATGGCCTTAGATGGGCAGTGTGAGCGGCATGTCCAGGGGATACCATTTTATTATTTGTGTGTGGCTGTTGTATTTAGCTACTAAGATGATACATCTTATAAAAATATTATAGCAACAGGTAAATACAGTGCAACATACAATAATAATACCATATTCTTTTCCGAGCTATTACTGGAGAATGTTATGGTATCTGTTTCAATACAGGAACTGCATGTGTAAGAGACAAGCCCTTTAATAGTAAATATTATTGTCCTATTTTGTATTATTAATATCCACATCCTGGTTGAGTGATTTGAATTTTTGGGTTTTCTATGGTAAGTGACCATCCTAGAGGATTCAAGCATTTTCTCAACAATACAGAAATAAGATATAGGATTTGAGTATTTGTGTGTTTGTGTATATTTGCTCCCTTTTGGATCTGGGTTCATTGGCATTAGCCATCTGGGGATTACCTCAGTGGGCACCAAAGAGTATGCATTTTGCACTGGTTTTCTATAGTGAAATGCTACAACAAATTTATAACGTATAATTGTGGGGCTAAGCAAAACAAACTTAATCTTACAATTCAGTTTATATAGAATTGTAGTTAGTGGTCTCTGAGGCCAGTAAGTACATGCTAAGGCCCCTGAGGAGTGAGGGTTGAGGGGGCGGAAATAGGGTTTGCGAAGGATGGGGGTGCGAGAGTTCAGACTCGGACCCGGACCGTTTTCTTATTGACTTAATGGGATTCGAATCCAATCCAAACCATAACAGATCCACAAATTGCATATCCGAATCTGCAATTGATCCGAATCTGCAATTTAATCCCAGTGGACATCCCAAGTAGACACTGACCAAACTTTACTTTCACCCTCAACCTCCCCAGTGTGCTAAACTGCACTGCTGAGTAGTCATGGGACTATTGGTCAGAAATCTCTCATTGGTAAAAGACAGTGACATATTGCTTTCCTCAAGGAGCAACATATAAAGAGAAAGGGGGATTATAACTCCGAGCCACAGTTCTTTCTTTCCTTACACAGAGGAGTGCTAGACAACACAAGATGGTGGCCCCCAAAATGCATTTCATATGTATTACTCACTTCAGGCTCTGCTGTCAAGATCAAGGCTTGGACCGAGCATTTTGATTCCACTTGTCTGACACTTACCATTTCACAGCTATGTCAGTTCCGTGTCTTGTGATTTAAGACTCTTTTTCCTCCCAAGAATTATGGAGAACAGTATAATTCTATCAACAAAAGGCAGAAGCAGTCTGTCAAGTGCTGGGCCAAAATATGCAACAAACTCACAACCTTCCAAATAACTCCCAGGTATGATTTACCGTTAATTGCACAAGTTGTGGTGAACAAGATCCTTGTAGGGAGGGATCCTTGGGAGGGAGGGTGAGTTTTATGATTTGTTTTAAAATTTGTTTTTATTGTTCAATTTTTTGTGTGTTATTCGTCGCCCCGAGCTGCCTTTGGGCAGGAGGGGGGGATACAAGTTTTAAATAAATAAATAAATAAATAAATAAATAAAACTATTTCACAGATGAGTGGAAGTAGTTGGGGGTGGGGGGAGGATACAGGATCAGGCCCTTTAACCACACCACACCTGTCTTTCTGAGCAACTTTCAATCTGACTTGCTAACGGCAGTGACGGATCAAACCGCCAGGATGTGCAGTGTGATCATTTCTTCCATCTATTAATTTCATTGAGACTGGACAGTTTAGTTCATTAACTTATATTGGATTTACTTTCAAAAATGCTAATCCTTAATCCCTCAAAACCGTTCACGCTGCATTCTTACAATATTTCACCTCTGATTCATTTTCCTTTTTGTAACAAATAGTAATTTGGGGGTTCCTTAAAATTAAATCTGTTGAAAATTCTTGTGGAAGAGAAAACAGTTCAGGAGGGGATGAGGAGAAAGTGATTGGGACAATAGCTGTTACATTAGCTTTCCCTTCTAACATAAAGGAGCTCTCCTGAACATGTTGTCAGACACAGCGCTTTATTCAAAGGGGTTTCACACATGCATTTTTAATCAGGATTATATTTCACACACATCTATCATCGCTCACAAGTGCAGCAGGCTAGTCCTCCTTGAAAAGATATCAGCTCTCTGCAACTTTTTTTTTTTGTATAAATCTTGTGCTTGGTGACCCACAAGACAGTAAAAAAAAAATTAGACTTCTTAGGATCAACATTGAAAATAGCTGTACATCTCCTCTAACCTGGGATGTTTTTCCTGGTCTCCTTGGCAAATGTATGTAGTCAGAATGTCATCATTTCTGCTAAATACAGTCATTCATATAAACTGAATGTAAAATGAAGTTAGTTTTTCTTAGTCTCACAATTATGTTATAAATTTGTTGTAGCATTTCACAATAGAAAACCAATAAAAAATGCACACTCTTTGGTGCCCACTGAGGTAATCCCCAGATGACTAATGCCAATGAACCCAAATCCAAAAGGGAGCAAATATACAAACACACAAATACTCAGATCCTATCTCTTCTTTCTGTATTGTTGAGAACATGCTTGAACAGCGGGGAGCTCAGAAGCACGCCACAGCAAGGGGTCTACCCCCCACCCCCCAGCACCAGCAGTGGCCTAGCGGAGCTTCAATCAACTCTTCCAAGGCTGAGGGCCCCAAGGGTGGGAGTGGGGATCTGCAGCTTCGAATCCACAACACTTGGGTGGATGGGGTGCGGATTAATCCACAACAGCCTGATTTAGACAGTTATGGATTAGTGCAAATCAGCATTGGACATGTCAGCATTGGACATATCTGGACATACCCACTTCTCACTACTCACTTTCCCTTGTCTTTGTGCTTGAGGAAGGAAAATACTGAATGTGCAGTTCCTGCTCTCTCCCCTCCCCATTGATGCAGCTGAGACCACATGGGTGCATACCTCTCAACCTTTCAGTGCCACATGGACATGCTGCAAATACCGCCCAAGACTGAGAATGGCCAAAGAGGGACCAGTCCTGCCCCCTTGGCTAATAAGCTCTGTCTTGCTCTCTTGGCCAATAAGCTCCAACTGATAAAGCCTTTCCATAAATAATTTGCACACCCTCATGGACATGCTCATTTTTGCACACCCATTATCACACACTCAAATATTCACACACTTAAATGGCAGAGGGAAGGAGCCAGGTTCCAGTGGTAGCAGTGACTCAGTCCCATGTGCAAGAGCCTGGCAGCTGTGGCTTAGGTATGTGTGGGTTGAGAGGCCAAGTGGTGGCAGCAGCTTGGCCCAATGTGGGAAAAGCAGGGCCAGCTGCCATGCGTGCTGAGAAGGGGTGGAGCAAGGGGGTGCAGTTGCACCCCCTTTGGCTATTGCCTGGTCCTTTCTGAACCTTTTTGGTGGGGGGACAGGGCCACATTGGAAAGGGGTGAGGTGAATGGTTTCTCATGCCCTCTATCCCTCATGAATAAGCTCTGACGGCACCCTTGCCAGCTGCTTCTGGGGATGTGAGCAGCAGCTGGAGGGCGGGGCTGGTCAAATGGTGACTGGGCTAAAGAGAGGGAAGGGATCAGCAGTTGCAGAACCAACGGCATTCTCATGCCCCAGTGCTCTGGTGGTGGCTGCCACAGTGCTGGGGCAGTCATCATTATGGCAGCGGTTGCCTCCAGACGTGGAGCATTACCCACCTTTGGCAGAGGCTGTTAGGTATGAGTGTATGGGTCTGTTGGGAAGTATGCATGTATGTGTGTTACAGCTGTGAGAACTGGGCACAATGACTCCTTTTAAGGGCTACTGGGATGTGAGAGGCTTGCAGGGTAAGGGCTGGCAAGCAAGGTCCTTTGCCAGGATAAAGGCCTGTGGATGAGGCCTTGCAGGGTCCGAGACAAAGCAAGGGTTAAAGTGAGTCAGTCAGGACAGGATGTCGTTTAGAGGGGGCGAGTCAACTGGGGTCAGAGTCGAAGCAGAGGTTAAGCCAGAGAGTCTGAGGGCACAGGTGACATTCAGAGGGGAGTGAGCCAGCAGGGGTCAGATCCAAAGCAGAGGTCTAGTCAGGGAGTCGGTTGGAGTGTACCAAGGATGAGGAAGCAGGAAGGAGGTACAAGAGTATTTTACTGGGTGTTACACACTCATTTCTCCTGCATGTTTGCTGTTACATCCTGAACTTTCTGTGTGTCTAAATCACTCATCCAGATCTTAAACATCCGACTCTTTCAACTTCTGCGTAGAACTTCTCCCAGAACTTTTGTGCGTAAAATATTCTCCTGGTAAACTGCTTTGCTCAAGGCAGCTGTGGTCACTTGGTTTCCATGGCAACCTGTCACATCTACAGCTGCAGCTACTTTAGGCTGCCTCAGGGCTGTGTTTGTGTGAAGAATGCATCCAGGAACTGCCTCAGGGCAGTGTGTGTGTGTGTGTGTAAAATGCATTTGGAACTTACTTGTGGACTTGTAAACCCAGAAGATTGAAAAATCTGGAACTTTAAGGTGTGTGTAAAATGCCCAATGTTTTACTCCTAAGAGCAGTTGGGAGCCCTGTCCTTCAGTGAGGAGGCCCCCGCAACCCCAGAGCTCTGCAGGAGGCTCAGAGGCATCACTCTTCCTTGGGAATGCAGTACGGCTGCTGAGAAAGCAGACTCTGGGGAGTTAGACTGAGGAAGATTCTGACAGTCCTTATATTTGAAGCACTCTAAAGAGCATTTGGAGTCTTGAGTTGGGATGATGAGTCAGCCTAATAAACCAGAATTCCCAGGGGGAGATTTCTGTGTGTTCAAGAGTGGGAGGGCCCTGTGTGAAAAGGGCCTAAGTGAATTATCGAGGTTATATGTGAGCAATGGCTAGGTCCAGGAATAGTACAGTGTACACTGAAGGCAAGTATTGGACACATTTTTTCCTTAGCCTTGACCAGGTACCCATGTTCAATGCATTTCCCCCATTGGTGGTAATGGGGAAAATACAGTTGCTGGCTTTAAAGAGAGTGTGCACTGAATAAATGCCCCAAAAGGGCCCTTTTTCCATGGGCCATGGTGCAGGTCGGTGTGCGCCGTGGTCTGTGTGCGGTGGGTGGCGGGAGGGTGTAGACGGGTGCACACCCATCTGCACCCACCTCCACTCATCTACACCCACATCTGCCCATCAACAAGCATGGAGCAACCACCGTTTTCGCTGGTTGCTCTGTTCATGGGGAATGGGTGTAGATAGGTGTGCGCAGGAGCATGCATGCATGCCGCACACGCGCACCCACCCTCCACGGGATTTACATGGGTGGCACCCACGCATGAACACCATGGGTGTTCGTGCATGAATGCCACCTGTGTAGAAAGGGCCAAGGACTAAAATACTTTTTAAACTCATTCACTTTTTACCTATGGAGCAAGGCCTCAAGGAGTAAAATGGTGCTTAATCCTAAATTCACAGTTTAAAACTTTATTGCATTGGTTTTATCCTTTAAGATGTGTGTATGATTGATTTATCTAAGCATATGTAAACACTGGCTGACTGTATATATTTATAATATAGATATTTAGATATATATGCGGAGAGATTAAAAATACAGTGAAGAATTTGCATCTCAACAAAACACTTTTCCAGTAAGACTATCCACATATGTGGGTGTTTTAAGACATGATGCTAACTACAGTTTAACCACACTTAAACATTTCTTATACATGTTGCAGGGCTGTATTGGTGCCCTATGCAGTCCTGCAACATGCATAAGAAATGTTTAAACTGGGGTTAGCGTCATGTCTGAAAACACTCTGTATCTCTCATTCAAACACCACTCAAAGTATTTTACACACAGGGTGGGAATTAAGAACTCTTCTTCCATTGAGATAGCTGGGCCAATGCCTTTGAATCCTCCTGCCCCTCAAAATATATATTACTATCCCTGTCTTGCAGATAGCGAAACTGAGGCATGGAGAGATTTAAATAGTTTTGTTAAATTTCATGGCATTACTGGCAGAGCGGAGGATAAAACTCAGAATCCTGACCGTGAGCCCGTTTCTGTGAGTACTAGACCACACTGTCAGGCTATAAATAATAATGATGAAGCAGTGAGGTGATGACGTGGTAGCATTTTGCAGCTGCTTTGCACACAAGTGATTTTCTAATGATACAATGGAGAATCATGTCCCAAATGTTGGCTGAACCTTAGAAAAATGCTTGATCCTCAAGTAAGTCAATAGGATTAGTCACATGAGTAAGAGTCACAGAATCAGACCTTGAAAGAGTTACTGTGGGTGCGTTGTTATCAATATCTCTTTCTACATCTGAATGAAGAACAAATGGTTGTAAATAATATCAAAGAGGAAAGGTATATCTTGCTTCCTTTTTCATGCTGTCTCCTGTCACTGCTGGAGGCATCTAGTTTGCTATAACTTATACAATTACCAATAGTCTTTTTTAATTTGACATTTTAAGAGCTGTGTTGGGTCGAGGGATAATTAATAGCACTTACTTGCTTTAAACTTGAGCCTTAAATTATATATAGCATAATTATGTCTAAAGCCTCTAACTTACTACTTACCCCAGTAGGTATTTCATCTGCATTTTACTATAATACGTTTCCTTCCATATAGCAGGATCGATCCTTTACCTGGGCATCTTTAAGTTCAGAAACATTGATTACATATTGTGATTTTTCTGCAATAACTTTAATTATTTCCTGGTGTCCCTTCCTTGTTTCAATTATCTTGACTTTCAGTTCAATATAAAAGGAAATAAAATGGTGGATGAAATTTCATAACAAAATTTGTTGCAGGTAAAAACCAATGAATAAAAATTACTGTCTTCAAGACCAAAAAAACCCAACCTTCTAAAACCTTTAAGACCCTGAATATTTTTTTTCCTAATCCCTTGGTGCCTTTTAACAAGTGAAACTATTTTTTTTTATAAAATTGTCAATGGCTTTTCTCCAGATTTATTGAGGCTTCTGTTTAGCTTCACCACTTGTCCTTTGTGTGCTAGTGATACATGCAGTAGTGTTTGCATTTCTTTCTCCACATATCTTGCTGTGAGACAAAATAAAAGTTTGAAAATGGTTCTATGAAAATTACTCAGGCATAAAACCAAGCAATTAATTATTCATTTGACTTTCAATAAAAAAAATTTCTTCGCAATAAATATGCAGATATTAGTGGCAATAAAATCTAATTTATCCCTAACATTCTCTATATTTTCCTTTGCAATTAATTATCTTACTAGGTTACATCTATATTAATATATGTTTCCCTTCTGATTCTAAAGAGTGTAGAGTCTCTAATTTATTTTTTAATTCCCATCTTGCAGTTGATTCAAGCAGGGTTTTAATGCTGGTGATCTCTGCCTTACTTACAAATAAACACTGTGAGTGTTCTGAGATTTATATAAGCAACTGAAATTCAGATATGGGGTTTTAGTTTGCTTCTCCAGTTACAATAATTAGTAATTATTATTAATAAAATTCTCACTGTGAATAAAGTGTTGTCTTTCTAGTCTCTCAGTCTCTTTAATTTGGTTTTCAAAACTGACAATCTAGGAAGAGAAAAGCTGTTATCACTACACTTGAAAAATTGGTACTATGCAAGGGGAGATGGTTGCTTGCAAATCCTAAGTAAAGTGTAAATTGCACTGCTGTCTTAATTTTTGACGAAGGATAGAAAGGGAGTGATGACAGGCCATAAGATAAATATTTTTAAAGGTGCTTTTAAAAATTCCTCTGAAGTCCCATATTCAACCATCAAACTTTTCCTTTTAATAAAAATAAAATAATGAAGCCTTTGCATGCACATTAGATAAATAAACCAGTTTGAGCAGCATTTATTAAAAGTAAGCATACACACATGCATTTAAATATTTGTGTCATGTACAACTATAGAATAGGTATTTTCCCTTCATATAAAATGCCATTATGCCGCAAAAACTATTATAAGAGTAAAGTCTTACTTTAAAATAATCTGAATAACAAATAATCATATTAAACATGATTATTAGACTGTAGAGACCAATATTGAGCAGACTGGAATTAGAGTCAACTTTTGTAGCCAGTTTGACCAGGATAGGTGGACTTAATAAAAACATTCCAAAAATTACTTCATGTACATAACTGTGAAATAGATTTATTTTTTTAAAAATCCAGTCATTTATTTTTTCAACCTTTCTCACATCACTTCCCTGTATATGGGTGAGACTAAGGTGTTTTGCCTACATAGGAACTGCAGGATCATGTCTATTATCAGATAGGAGGAGTGGATTGTTTACATATTAATAATTGCATGCATGAAGCACAGTCTTTTTCACATTAGTGACCTATGAGACCTTTGAAAGAGAAATGTTAATGCAGATGTTTACAGACTTTTAAAAAAAAAACAAAAAAAACCACAGTTTTTTTTTTTACAAATGTGTGTATTGCATGTACAATATAATATGCTCTCTTCAGCCGGAATGTGAACAATTCTTTGTCTATTGTAAATAAGTATCAGACAAATGACCCTTTGATTCTGATTAACCTTTCAAATATGGACTATATATGTTAAGCAGTTGTACGCCTTAAATGGCTTTTAATGCCCATTGTTTATATAACAAATATTTTTTTTGAGCCCATGTATGTTTTTTTTCTTGCCCCTAACCAATGGCTACAGGGAATGGTAACATACTCGCTGGGCCATAGTCCTTAGTTAAATCATCAGTTTGTTAACTGCTGTTTGCAGTCTAAACCCTCCCTCTGGAATGAACTTCTTTAAAGCAAAATGAAATAAAATAAAGGTAAGTAAAAGTAAATAGATTTTCCTATTGAAAGTTATTACTTCAGGAATGAAGAAGATGGATATTGATCTGCACCATCCTTTGCCATTACAGTCAGGTCTACATAGATAGCTCAGACACTTTATTTTAAGCAAACAGCCATTTTCTCTTCTGACTTGGATTCCAGTGAGAATTGAAAAAAGTAAAACGTTTGTAAAAACATTTTTCTGTCCTTCTTACAGGGACAATTTATGTTGAAGTAACAGTTTCTGAGATACCTGCACCTGTTATTGATTTATTTCTTCTTTGTCATGAACAATCTCCTGTTTTATAATACAGTTACCCTTGTATGCTGCCCTGAGGTAGTTATTTAGAAATAGTTTTTACTATAACAAAGTCCTGGGGGGTTCAGAAGATATGAAGCATTCTGAATAAAGGGAGAAACATGTACATGCATTTTTTTATTTTTATTTTTTTGTATCTTATAAGGTCTGTGTTGCTGATTGAAATGTTTATGTTTTCAACAATAATAAAGGGTACAATACCATGATGAGCGATTGTCATAACATTGCAAGAGGCATGCGAAATCCATAAGGTCCCCATGGTATATTGGCAGATAACTCCCACAATATGACCTTGTGAATCCATGCACTACAAAAAAGTAAAACAGTATGAATAAAGTTAACATACCTTAAGAATATTATGACCAAATGCATTCCTAGGAGGAACAAATATGTCTGAATTAAAATACAAATTATGTGTGTGTGTGTGTGTGTGTGTGTGTGAGAGAGAGAGAGAGAGAGAGAGAGAGAGAGAGAGAGAGAGAGAGAGAGACAATCTACGCACACACAATTGCTTGTTTTAACATACTATTTCTATATTTCTTTGCAGCTTACTGTTTTATAGTTGGAGATTAATGCTTGACCCCTGCCTTCTTGACTTCAACCGATTAATGTAGAAGAATTCTTCTGCTTTTACTTTTTATCACATCTTCTGACATTTTAGTGAATAATATTTGACAGCTATGAACATCTGCAAAAGTTATTGTTATCATAACTTGAGCTCAGCAGAGCTACCGTCACTGATGCTTAGCAGATCATATTGCAGTAAAGACAAGGAGTACATTTACATTATTTTAAAATTCTTGCTGGGTTTATGGTAGGAACTTTTGTTAGCGTATTTTTCAACAAAGATGGAATAATGGTATTTTTATTTTAATTATATATTTTGAAATTGAACATGTAATTTATATTGTTTAGCAATTATATTTCATCCTCTTTAATGAACTGTTTGTCTTTTGTTTATTAATCTTACACAGATCACATATAATAAACAAGTATCTTTTTGATTTTTTAAATGTATAGGTCAAAGAAGCTTTGGCTGGCTTAAAGCTGCACAGTAGCTTGAAATAGCATAGACTTGTGAGTTCTTCCTGTAAAAAGTATTGCCCTTTATTCTTCCTCTTCCTTATTCAGTATGCACCCAAGAAAACTGGTGTATTACATTCTCCTTGAAGGTAGCAATAGAGACAGAAAATGCAGTTAGTCATTTATGTGCATATTACAGTATAAATCACAAAGATTAAGGGGAATCATATTTGGGAGCACCACAATTTTGCAACCAAAAGCACTTAAATAATTACCTTTTTAAGTAACTTTTATTGACTATGCAGGAGGATAAAAAGTAATCTTACTTGTTTTAAATGGTATAAAGCATCCAAATGCCATTAACAGAGTGTTACATTTCTTATTTCACTAAGATTGTTGAAGCTTACCAGAAAGAGATAAAAAATGTATAAATTCAGGAACACTGGCTAGTAATATCCCAAACCATTGTCAGTGGACTCCTACTTTCCCCTGCCAAAATATGTGGAAGCATGCATGGATTGTACTAGATTAGTAAAAGGGTCTTGTTTCCGTGGCATTAGCCAGGTATCTTAGCAACAGGATCATACCAGATTCTAGCAGTGCTCTGTGGTGGTGCATGTAATATCCTGGACATAATCTGTCTTTTAATTTTCTTTGGATTGTAGTGATATTACAGATACATGTGTTCAGTTATAGATCTTTATTTAATAAGAAGAATGCTTTAGCTGAAGATTTGTACTATGACAGAAGTGGGCAACTCACAATAATGTTGCTGGAAGGTTTAGTCTAGGTACAACCTTGTCTCCTATTTCAGATTGACAGAAAAACTTACCCCCTTCATTAAGATGTGCTTCGTAGTTCATATCTTTATGCTGTAGAGATGAGAATGCTGCTAGAATTCATAATAATGAGAACGTTATTTAATGTCAGATAGAATGCAAATTGCTTGTACAATTGAAATGTCATCTAAAACATGCCACCGTATGCAACACCACTTTATTATAAGTCACTGAGAGCAATATCTTAAATTTGGAATTGCACTAATCCTTCATCTGCTTTTGTTTACCTTTCATCTATAATAGAGATGTCGAATTTCCTCCAAACTACATTTGCATGTTTTAACTGCTTGCTCACATAGCTGAAGATGTGTGGGAGAAGTGTGGCTAGGAACATTCCTATCATTTTCGTCCTCTTTTGGTTGTTTGTTTAATGCAAATTAATAGCAAGCAATAGCTTTCAAATACAAGACAAAATGCCATGTCAACCCTTTTTAAGAAATAAGCCGAAGCTTATGCAAGAACATTTCATTATTTAAAGGACGAATTGTAATACAAATTTGCTGTCGGTTTATTGGTAATTGATTTCTTGGTAATTTAGTCCCATGCAGGAGTTTGTTTCATTTAATTGAAACAATAACAATAACTTTGCAGGATTAAGTTAGTTCACTGTAAAATTACATAGAATGTATTTAAAATTTTTGGCATACTTTGCTTGGAAAAAGATATCCAGAACAATTTGCTTTCCAAATGAAATATATATAGGATGGTGTAGAAAATGTTGTTCGTATGCCAGCACTTTGCAACTTTATTTATATCTAATTGGTAAAAATTCCTGTTCTCACAGATCATTTCTTAATGTCTGAAGCAAAACCACTAGGGAACTTTTCTATTGTTTCTTTTAAAGAAGCAAACCAGCAGTCTTTGCCCTTCATAAAGAAACCCATCTTGACTGTATAGGATGAGAATAGAAGAGACAAGTCTTCACCAAAGAATTTTTGGTCAGCTGCAAGGACTCCAACAGTTAGAAACTGTTTTGATACTACATAGACGCAGTCCTGGAAATTATGCTATCCTCACAATAACACCATGATAATCATGAGGTGTCCCATGGCTCAGGTAGTAGAGCACATGGTTTGCGTTTATAAGGTCCCACATTCAATCCCTGGAATCTCTAATTCAGGAATCTGATAGCACGCCTGGGTGAGGCCTCTGCCAGTAATCCTGGAGGGTCTCAGATAGGGCGATTCAGACGTTACGGTCCCTCGATTCACCATAGTGGATTCCCAATGGTGGTGAGCTGAACAACCACCCCCCGTGATCCAGGAAGGCCCCAAACAGACGTGACAGGACCGGGACCACGGCAGGGAATTGGACAGACAGACCATGGCCTCACGGCCTGTTGTGCTGGGGCAGCACAAAACACATAACGCCGATTCCAGGCCGTGGTCAAAGCACCCAGAAGGCACCGGGGAGGGGCAGGAGGCAGACATGGCTGTCAGAGGGCAAACGAAGCCAGAGTCACAGAGTAACCCAAGGGGGGGGCGGGCACAGGAGGGATTGCAGGCAGACTAGGAAGGTCAGCAGCACCCCGGGGTGCTGGGTGCTAGCTCGGAGATCAGGACACAGCCACTGGAGAAGGCATCCATGGAGGGGAACACCGGTTGCAGAGGCAGACAGGGGAGGCCCGTGGAGGGAGCCCGGAGACACAGGCAGGGGTAGAGGAACCCCAGGAAGCAGGCAGCACAGCAGCAAGGCTGGGACATCATGGAGGGAGTGGGCAGTGACCCATGACATCAGGGCGGAGGTGGAAGCTCACAGCAGGGCCAGCAATTGGGGCCCGGAAGGCACAGGGGGCCTCACAGCCAGCTGCAGGGGGCCACAAAGGGGCCCAGGGCCGGCTGGCCTGCCAGGTGAACGAAGTGGGCCCACTGGAGCATGCCCTGATGGTAGCCCAGTTCTGCCATGTGGTGGACGACAAGGTAGTACGCCTTGAAGGGATCCTGCACGGCGAGCACCACCTGGACATCAGATCACTCAGGACCACACACCAGCCAGCGCCATCAGCTCCGCTCCAGTGGGCTCTGACAAGTCATAGTTAGCAGCTGGGGCCACAGAAGGTGACCCAGATCCAACCGGCGGTGATGGACTGTCCCACGGGGCTGCTGGTACCCACAGGCCCCGTGAACACAGCCAAAGAAGGACACAACCAGGGCAGGGTCCCCCTCCGCCAGACATGCTGGGTAGGTGGCCAGGCTGCACCCAGAGAGAGCAGACATTGTCTCTGCCATGGACCACCCCACATGCACACACCTCATCTCTGGGATGCGCCCATCGGGAAAGGGACGCAGGCCCAGCGTCTCCCCATGCAGCAGGCAGTCGCGGGCGCTCACCTCATAGCCGAAGTAGTGCAAGCCGGAGCTCAGACTAGCATAGACACCTGTCAGGCTGTCCAGGCAGCTCAGGAGCAATTGCATGGCCGGGGAATGCCACAGGTCACACAGGGCCATGGTCTCGCAGAAGGTTCAGCTATGGGGGGCCCCAGGGTCTCTGGGACCTGCGACCTCTGGGGAAGCCCTGCCAGCCATGGTCCAACATGCGCATGATACTAATGGTAATGAAAGAGGGGCCCCACAATCCCTGGAGGGACGGGGGGGGGGGGAGGCAGGGGAGCTCCAAGGCCAAGTGATAAGGCCATAGGCAGCAACATTGCCCAGCTAATGAGCAAGGTGTGGGATGTGGACCCAGCCCAGCTGCTGGAACCTAGCACACATACAGGACATCCTACACACAGAGCAGGGCGGTGAGGCCAACAGGCAGCCAAAACATGAAGGGGTGGGAGGTGATGACAGCAGGAATGCAGCTGCTGCCCGGGCGCAGGCTGGACCATGCACCACATCCCATGCAGGGACTACAGGTGCACACAGGGGATCACCCACTGCCGCCCCACCCCTGTAGCCCTGCAGGAGTTGGCCCCGCCGGCTGCGGGGGGGAGCAGAGCTGGTTTGGGGCCCCCTGGCCAGTAGGCAGGTCACAAACAGTGGGTGGGGTACCACAGGCACCAGCCTATAATGGGTGCAGCTCTAACCCACCAGGGGCACCATTCACCATGGAGCTAGGGCAGTTGGGCACCTGCGAGATGCACCTAGCAGTCTGCGCGGAGTGCTACTGCTCACACACGGACCTCATGCGCATCCAGACTGCAGAGGTGCACCTGAGTGCCCAGCTGAGGGTGTGCATGGCCAGAAGTGCTGCTAGAGCCTGGAGAGCCCACCATGGGTGTAGGCGCTCCCTGGCCTGGCTTAGGGCCCAGTGGGTGTCCGGAACTGCCCAACAGGCCCTCCTCCATGGCCAGGAGTGGGCCGCAGTGCTCTGCGAGGCAGTCGGCCGGCTCCAGTGGCGGAGGGAGACCATGGGCCACACTGCTCAGCTTGCTATGCCAATTGCCTGGCGGCTATGGGTCACGGAGCGGGCACAAGGGTGGTGGGCCAGGGCGCTGGCTCAGTGGGACAAGGTCACCTGGAGAGCGCACTCTCAGATGGACAGGCGCACCCTACTGCAACTCACGGAGATGTTAATGCCCTGGCTGGAGCGGTAACACACACCCATGCAGACCGCCATTCCCATGGTCCAGCGGGTGGCCATCAGGGTCTCAGCTCTAGCAATGCCGGACTCCTACCGGTCTGTCACGCAGCATTTTGGCGTCGGGGTGAGCACCATTGCCGGAATGCTGCGAGACATCTGCGAAGCGGTGGAGAGCGTGCTCCTAGACAAAGTGATCCAGCTGGTTTACCAGGAGGCCGTGATGGCCAGCTTTGCAGCTGGAGGGTTCCCCAACTGCATGGGCGCCATGGATGGCACTCACATTGAGATCCTCCGCCCATCCGATGGAGAGGCCGCGGAAAATGTCAACTGACACGGGTACCACTCCCTGCAGCTGCAGGTGGTCGTGGACCACCGGAGAAGGTTCATAGACATTTACACAGGCCACTCTGGGTGCAACCACGATGCCTGGATCATGACCATCTCCCCCTTCTATGCCCGGATGTACCGAGGAGAATTCGCGGACATGGGGATGACCCGGATCGAGGGGGTGCTGATGCCCCTCTGCATCCTGGGGGACCCATCCTATCCACTCACCTGGTTGCTGATGAAGGCGTACCTGGTCACCAGGAACCCTGTAGAGGCACTGTACAATACCTGCCTGTGCTCAAGCAGGACCGTGGTCGAGAGGGCCTTGGGGGCCCTTAAGCAGCACTGGAGGAGCCTCACGGGCCGGCTGGACTACATGGTGGAGACCTCGGCCCTGGTGATCAGAGCCTGCTGTGTTCTCCACATCATGTGCGAGACCGATGGGGCTGACCACAGCTACCCCGTGCCCTGGCGCCCTCCCGGCCCCGTGCCTCTCTATGTAAATGCTGAGAACCCGAAGGAGTACTGGTACGCAAAGCGCATCCATGCTGCCCTGACCCTGACTAGGCGGATCAGCTGGGAGGCCGAGGCATGAGGCTGCGCACCCCCATCTCCACCTCCTCGGGGCCCCCACCAGCACCCTGGCCGTGCCCCTCTGCATTCACATAGAGAGGCACGGGACCGGGAGGGCGCCAGGACATGGGGTACTCTAGGGCAGCCCCATCGGTCTCTCACACATTGTGCAGCACACAGCAGGCTCCGATCACCAGGGCCGAGGTCTCCACCGTGTAGTCAAGGTGTCCCGTGAGGCTCCCCCAGCGCTGCTTGAGGGCCCCGAAGACCCTCTTGACCATGGTCCTCCTTGTACACAGGCGGGTATTGTACAGTGGCTCCATAGGGTTCCTGGCGACTGGGTACAACTTCATCAGCCACCGGGTGAGTGGGTCGGCCGGGTCCCCCAGGATGCAGGGGGGCATCAGCACCCCCTTGATCCGGGTCATCCCCATGTCCAATAAGGGAGATATGGTCATGATCCAGGCATAGTGGCTGCGCCGTGGTATCCCGTGAAAATGTCTATGAACTGCCCCCAGCGGTCTATGACTGCCTGCAGCTGCAGGGAGTGGTACCTGTGTCTGTTGATATATTCCACTGCCTCTCCATCTGAGGGTTGGAGGATCTTGATGTGGGTGCTGTCCACGGCTCCCATGCAGTTGGGGAACCCTGCTGCCGCGAAGTTGGCCATCACGGCCTCCTGGTCCACCAGCTGGATTGCTGGGTCCCGTTCCGATGTGCAGGTGGGCCTCACCATACCGGATCCCTTCGAGGCCTACTACCTGGTTGCCCACCACATGGCAGCACTGGGATACCATCTGGGCATGCTTCGGTGGCCCCACTTCATTCACCTGGCGGGCCACCCAGCCTCGGGCCCCTTTGTGGCCCCCTGCAGCTGTGAGGTCCCCTGTGCCTTCTGGGCCCCAATTGATGACCCCGCTGTGAGGTCCCACCTCCGCCTTGATGCTGTGGGTCGCTGCCCACCCCCTCCATGATGTCCCAGCCTTGCTGCTGTGCTGCCTGCTTCCCGGGATTCTGCTGCCCCTGCCTGTGGCTCTGGGCCCCCTCCACAGGACTCCCTGTCCGCCTCTGCAAATGGTATTCCCCTCCATGGCTGCCTTCTCCAGTGGCTGTGTCCTGAACTCCAAGCCAGCACCCGGCACCCCGGGGTGCTACTGACCTTCCTCGTCTGCCTGCGATCCCTCCTGTGCCCGTGGATCCCCCCTTGGGTGACTCTGTGACTGTGGGGTTCTGGGGTCCCCGGACTGCACCACCCAGCATCCTCCCATTGTGTGTGTCTTTGGACAGGCTGCACGGCTCCGGCTGTCCTCCATCCCATCCATCGCATCCTCGCCGGCACTTGGGGTGCCTGTCTGCCTCCTGGACCGTTCCCGGGCCATTCCCTGTTCTGTGTGGCCTCCCCCTGTGCCTGTGCTCTGCCCATGCAGGGTCTCCCCATTCTGGGACTGGCTGTGTAGCTGTGGGGGTGCCCGTACTGGCTGTGCTGTTGTGGGGGCTTTGGATGCCATTCTCCGTGTCCAGCCCTGCCCCTGGGCCTGTTGCCCCCCCTGCTCCCTGTCCCCATACCCCCTCCCCCCTGTGCCCATTGTGCCGTGTGTGTTGTCTGTCCCGCTGTGTCGCCCCTTCACTTCCTTTTCCATTTGGGTGTGTATGGGCCTGTGCGTGTGTTTGTGCCGTGTGATCCACTGTGATCTTGTTGTCTCTGTGTCTGCTGTGTGTGCCGCCTCAGCGGCTCTTCTCCCTCCCCCCCTCCCTTCCCATTTCCCTTGTGTGGGTGTTCCCTTTTGGCGCGTTTGGCTTCGTTTGCCCTCAGCCGGCCATGTCTGCCTCCTGCCCCTCCCCGGTGCCTTCTGGGTGTTTTGACCATGACTGGGAATCAGCGTCATGTCTGTTGTGCTGCCCAGGGCCCTGGTTTGTCTGTCCGATTCCCTGCCATGGTCCCGGTCCCATCACGTCTGTTCAGGGCCTCCCTAGACCACGGGGGGTGGTTGTTCGGCTTGCCACTGCTGGGAATCCACTGTGGTAAATTGGGACCGCATAATATCTGAAATCACCCTTTGTCCTCTGCTGGGGATTGGCCATGGTGAACATCTGGTGGCTGCCAAACAGACGTTGGGTGAAAACAGACATGACGCTAACAACCCTTTAACTACCCTTGGTGGTTATTTATGCATTTTGCAGGGCTGTATTAGTGCCCTATGCAGCCCTGAAACATGCATAAATGACCACCAAGGTGGTTAGCGTCATGTCTGTTTTCACCCATTCACGGTCCTTTGGCCCCGTCTCGGCGTTGACTGTGGTTGACTGTGATCTCGGAACATCTGAAAACACCCAAAGTGTGCCTGGGTGAGGCCTCTGTGGAAACCCAGGAGAGCTGGAAAAACTTCAATTGACTCTCAAAAGTCGTATGACTCCAATAGAAACTTTGTCTACACAAAGAAAGCAAGATTGGATACATTTAAAGATAATAAATGTAACCCAAGAACTTTGTTGGAAACTAAGGCAAACTTTATTTTTTTGCATAATCTGTAGATTATCTGTATTAACTCTGCACAAAATTGCCTTGTGATCACTATTGGTGTGTAGTATTACTAATACTTATGTTTGATACTGATATATCAATGTGCATAAGATCTAGTTCTCAGAACGATTAGTATCCAAATATCTCTACTGACTACTACCACATATTTCCTATTATTTACACCCATTGTTCCTATTTATTTACACCTATTGTTACTATTATCACTGTATGTTATGGCTGTAGCCTTTATCCTGGAAGCATTATTTTTTAAAAAAAATATTAATTAATTATTTATTTATTTAAATTTTTACTCCACCATTCCCCCCAAAGGGTGAAAACAGGCATGAAGCTAACTCCACTTTAACACCATTTTAACATTTCTTATTCATGTTGTAAGTCTGTATTGGTGCCCTATGCAGCCCTGTAACATGCATAAGAAATGTTAAAACAGTGTTAAAGTAGAGATAGCATCATGTCTATTTTCACCCTAAGGCTCAGGGTGGCTTACAATATTAAAAACACAAAATATATTATAATCCCATAAAAATCCATCCTTGCCCCTAACACAAACACCCACACACCCCAAACCCTTGTCCCCACCTGCCAAATGCTTTGCCAAAAAGAAAGATTTTACACTATCTCTGGAATATACTCAGGCCCTGAATTTGAAATTCATGGAATTTGCACATCCTACTGCAAACACCATTTTCCAAAGAACCTTCTATTCCTGTCTATTTTTAAGTTTCCAATTTAGGATACATATGTAAGTGCCAAAAATTTACAAGTTTAAGATTACAAAATGTAGGGAAATGCATAATAAACACTACATTTTAGAGATGTGCGATTCATTTCATTTTGTATTAGTTGCTTAAATGATTGGATCCCCACTCATCTTATAACAAATGTTCTGAAAAACGAATGAATAAACAAATTATGTATGTTTTAATTTCTGAAAAAATTATTTAAATAAAAATCCCTGCACATGCACAAAATGGCCATGGGAGCCGTTCTCTGCATGCACAGCCCTTTTCCAAAATGGCTCCAGCAACATCAGTGCCATTTTGAAAAAAGGCAACCGTGCGCATTGCAGCCTGGCTGCAATTTTCCAAAATGTCGCAGATGCTGCTGGCACCATTTTGGAATGCACAAAACATACATTCTGTTGCACGTTTTGGCCCCAGTCGCCATTTGTGCATGTACCGTGATTTAATTTTTTAAAATTATTATTATTATTTTTTTAAATTTAAATGTGTTTTTTTTAAAAAATAACTGCACATGCTTAAACTGGCTGCTAGACCAGATGTGTACCCTTTTCTAAAATGGCACTGGCAGTGTCAGTGCCATTTGAAAAAGGGTCACGCATGCGAAGAATGGCTCTGCAGCCTTTTGAACATGTGCAATGATTTTTTTTAAATTACTTTTTATTTTAAAAAAATTTAAAAAGAAAAAAAATGGGATTTTTACAAAAACTCCGAAAATCAGTTTTTAAACCAGAAAATGAAAATGAAAAGGGGAAGTGCTGCATGTCCCTACTACATTTGGTGAAAATATCAGATAGGAGAGTAAGGGTGCTTTCAGCTATCACGATGTACCATTGTAAAATATGTCGGAAACACTGTGTAGTAATTTACCACATGATAGTTTGAAATGTCTGAACACATATACTACATGGTAAATTATTGATAAATTCCTGGAGATCTGTGTAAAATTTCCCCAGATGTAGGGTGACCAGATATGCAAATTTTAGAGGACACATGAGAAATACAGGTTTCAGGGCTGCATTTTAGTCAATGTAACAATTATCACTATATTCACAGTTATCACCCAGATGTCACAATTATCACTACATTCAAATTCTAAGGGTATTTTCAGATGCGACACCACCGCCTGTGGCCATGCTTACCCCAGTGTGACCACCAGCAGTGGTGTCATGTCTGCTCCCGCCCACCAGATGTTCACCATAGGCAGGAGCAGAGGTAACCCTAGACCATGGCAGGGCTAAACCTGGAATGTGCTCTGGGCTCCCTGCCAGCACACATCTCAGGTTAAACCCTGCCACGGTCCGGGAAAGCCTACCGTGGACTGTGGTAGAGCAGGCCATCATGTCTGATGGCCCGCTCCACCTAATCCCAGCTGGTGGCTAGAGCAGTTTCAGGTGCGTATGGCAGCCTCATGGGCTGCCACACCCACCTGTCAAGGAGAAGACGGGATCATGCTGGGAGTGCAGGGGGCGGGGCCGTGCAGACCCACGTCCGTATGTCCCCGGCTGCCAGAACGTTTGTTTGATGACCAGACAGACTCCTGCCCAGTGTGAGGGCTCTCACACCGAGACATGGCAGCTGAAAAACTGTCATGTGTAAAAAATTCCCTAATTCTGGTGAAATTTTCCCCAAATCCCTAAGGCTTTACCATGCATCCACCAACTACTAGAAGTCTTCAGATGTCACAAATGTCCATGGGGTAAATTATCACCTGTGCTTTCTTCAGGTTTCACAACTGGAAAACATGATGTATTAAAGCACCCTTAGGGCCCAGTCCAAGGTACACACGTGCACCTTGCACAGGGTGCACATGCATGCTGAATGTGCACCCTGCACAATTCAGACCTTCATTTCACACAGTGCATACATGTTGAGCATATATTGTGCATATGATGTATGTGTGCCCACCTTGGCTTGACTCCTTACCACTCCTATCCAATATTAAAACCAAGGGTTATAATAAGCCGAAAATACCCTAAGTGAAATACAAGCCCTGATGGTGAACCATGGAATGGTAGGGTAATCTTTTATTCATCTCTTAAAGTCTTGCTTTCTGACAATGCATTTAAACCAAGCCATCAGTCTCCTACCTTCTTTACCATACTTACTACCAGTGATTACTTGTATGATGCCAGCATTTAACCTACATGACAGGTGGTTCAAAGTGTGTGAATAGAAATCAAAGGAATGATTGGGAAGTAAGGAGAGGAGATAGTAACAGCACCAAAAGTATAAATTACAAACAGTATACATTTACAAACAGCAACTCAAAATATCTTAATTTGTTCTTAACCTTGAAGAGAGCAAAGATATTTAATAAAGGAATGAAGGGTAACAAGTTCCAAAATGAGTTTGTAATTTAGAAGCCGAAATCTCATTTCTAACACCAATAGTAAGAACAGACGTGATGGTAACCCAGTTTAGCCCACTGTGCCCTGGGACCTACTGGCAGATCTGTTTATGCACCACCAGATGTTAGCCCGGGACAACCCTGGAGTGAGTAGGTGGCTAGTCTGGTCTGTGTCCTCGGAAAATCTCCAGGGAAGGACACAGTCCAGGCTAAGGGCTTTCCATGTGGGCTACTGTGTTCAGCCCCGCCATGCTCGCCTCAGGGCAGGGGCCATCATGGCTGAGCACCATGGCTGGTCACCATGTCTGTCATGATGGGGGAGGGACTGCAAGTAGGGTGGAGGCAGGGCCCACTGCACCCCGCCCTACCCAGGCCATGCAGGCGGTGTGACAGCATTCTGGCTGCGGGCACATTTGTTCGGTGCCCCAACCCGGGTCATGTTGGTTGCAGTTTCCCACCGCAGGCTGAGTTGCATGTCAACACACCTGTTTCTACCCCAATTCTGGAAGTCTCTTTCTTAGGCCTTTAGGAGCTTTGGGGCAGATTTCCAAAGATACCTTATTAAATTAGCTTCCCATTGAAAGTCAAGTGATTTGAAATTAGCTTCCCATTGAAAGTCAAGTGATTTGGGGCCCTCAGTCACTTAGGCACTTGAAAAAAGTTGACGCTAGAGTTCCAATCACAAAAAATCCCATTGAAGTGAAGTCATTGTTTCATACAAGCTACAGTTCATTTTGAGGATCAGAACCTGTATGTCTTAAGACATTTGGGGAAATGGGGTTTAGGCTTCGAAGGGTATTTTCAAACATGACACTAGCACAGGTGGTCATGCTTACTTCAGTGTGGCCACCCATGGTGGTGTCATGCTTGTTCCCGCCCGCCAGATGTTTGCTGCGGGCAGGAACAAAGATACCCTGGACCGTGGCAGGAGTGGGTTGTGCACTGGGCTCCCTGCCCTCGCAAGTTCAGGAGTTAGCCTTGCCACAGTCTGGGGAAGCCTTCCACAGACCATGGTAGAGCAGGCTGTCATGTCCGATGATCTGCTCTACCTAATTCTGGCTGGTGGCCGGAGCTTTTTCACGTAGGCACAGCAGCCTTATAGGCTGCCACACCAGCTCGTCAAGGAGGGGACCGGACTGCGCTGACCCAAGTGGGGGGCAGGGCCGTCCTCCCACTCTCTCCCCAGCCCCGACTGCCATCACTTTTGTTCAGCAGTGGGGTTAGATCCTGCCCATGGTGAGGACTCTCACCACAGGCAGAATCAAAGCATGGTAGCTCCTCGAGCCGTCACATATGAAAATACCCTAAGGCTGCAAGCCATAAACCACTTACTCCAGAGTATTCCCAATGGGTTTTGTGGATCATAGGATCATATATAGCTTATGTAAGTTTGATACTTTTGAAATTTTTATATATAATTTCCTTCTTAAATACTTGCATGAAGTGAAAAAATATTTTAACAAAGTAAAACTGTAATAACTATATTGGAACTTGCTGTGGCATATTTTCCAGGGTTCCTTTCATACTTTGATCCCAGACTTCGGACAATGACAAAATACATAATGTGAATTAATGTGACTAGAGTTTACTGAAATAAAACCGTTAAATTGAAAGAAAAACAGAAAATGGAGTTAAACCCAGATTTACATGCTACTGTTTCAAGTAACTAGACACAGTGTGTCACTCAACAAATGCAGATACACTTTGATGTACCATTCCTTTCTATCAAATCTTCTTGGTACTTCTCATTCACAGAACCAGCCTCACCTTTCTGTGACATAATGGAGACCTTCGTCAGGGGATGTAACCTCCTGACTGTCAGGAGCTGTGAGTAAATAAGAGGGAATGGATTATTCCAGTATGACCTGTTGTGTACTTCTGTGAGTCAACTGAAGATGACTTCTGTCAGAGACAGGATACTGGGCTTGATGGACCATTAGTTAACCTAGTATGGCACTTCTTATGTTCTTATAGATCATCATACTTCTAAGGATCATCATGCATCCAAGGAGACATCTGATATTTGTGCTATCGTATTGTAAGAGCAACAGTGAACCAGAAAATATCAAGTGGTTTTTCCCTTTATGGATATTTTGTCATGTCCTTCTTTTGTCATTTTCTTGTCATTGTACTGGGTACTCTACAAACACATAAAAAGTCACCACTGTCCAAAAGATCTTACAACCTATGCGTAAGACAAGAGATACTGGAAGGATACAATAAACAGGGAGAACACAAGGAAACAATGGGATAGTACTGGTTGTTGTGATGGGTAGTTGTTACAGCACATCAGCCCAAACCCTTTTTTTTTTTAATGTTCCCCTGAATGTATACTTAGAATTAATATTGGGACTGATCCCGAGCCCCATGCAGCGTGCATATAGCACACACAATTCACTCATATGCCTACACATGCACCCCACATGCAGCCCTTCTGTGGAGACTATGGGTATTTTCAGACGTTATGAGATCACGCTCAACCACGGTGAATCCCCACATGGTGATCGTGATCACGTAATGTCTATTGGGGGGAACGGAAGTTCCTCCCCAGATGTTCACCCCAGTGAATCACAGGGAGGAATCACATTCAACACGCAAACAGAGGTCCTGGCTGGACCATCTCCGTTTGCGTGTTGAATGTGATTCCCCCCCGTGATCAAGGGGACTGTAACGTCTGGCCTCCTACCATGGCCCGGAATCAGCGGCGGGATTCTGGGCTGTGGTCAATGTGGGCGGGCACTGCGGCCGCATTGGCCATGGTGCCCGCCCATCTCCCAAGAGGGCGGGCGGCCTAGGGAGCATGGGGGGGCGGGGTCATGCAGCCGCACGTTGTGCCATGCGGCCCCCCCCCCGGATTCCCCGCTGGGAGTGGCCAACACATGTGTTGGCCATTACATGTTGGCCCCGGTGGGGAATCATTAGGATGTTTCCATGGCGGGGCGAACTGAGCCCTGTCACGTCTGAAAAAACCCAATAGCGCATATGCAAATTGCATGCAAACATCTGTACACATGCTTGTGTCTAAGCCGAACCTACGGGGGTTGATGAGAAGTTTATATTATGCAATACACAATCCTATCTCTTGATTATGCTCTCATACAACGTGTTGAGGATATAGCAGGTGGAGACTGGTACAACTTTGCTTTTTTGTCTTTGGTAATAACAGCATATGATGGGAGAAGCCATTTAGATAGTAATAAGTTGACAATTAACTGGAAGACAATACAGATATGTTTAGTCTTGGTTTCTTTGATTGTGTCAAGAAATACAATGTTTAACAAATAAGGACTGAGGGAAGAGCTGGTTGAATATAAGCACTGAAATATCTGTCTTGATATTTTACACTATTAACTGAAAATTCAATTTAAATAGAAATTTTTGACTCACCTCCACTTGTCCAATTTGGAAATTTGTGAATGTCCTTCCCCACTTCAACCTTTTCTCATTTGCTTTTCCTTCCAAACTACGTTAGAAAAATATAAAAATAGCCCAGTAGTTCTCTGTTGTGAGATATCATTAGTAAACACGTATGCAGTGTTTACCAAAGCATTTGATATTTTTGAATCAACAGTACCAAACTATAACAGGGGTGTTTTCAGATAAGTGCCTCCCCGCCCAATACCAACCCCAGTACCCACTGGTTATTCATGGTAACCAGTGGGTACTGGTTGGGTAATGTGGTTCTCTAAAACACCCAGAGGCTTCCTGCTGACTTCAGTGAGCTGAGGATCAGAAGCAAAAAACATCAAAGTTATTGGAGCCAATCCCATGCCCTGCATGCACCATGAAATACGCAAACCACGGGCATGCCCATTGTGGGGATATTGTGCCACACACAAGCTGCATGGTATCTGCATGCAGAAGGTTTGGGATTGCGGCCATTGTCTCCCATAATGCAGATGTAGAGGTTGCTTTTAAGCAACACTGAGTAAAAATAGATGTGCTGCTGGCAGAGTGGCTTCCTGGCCTAGGATGGGGAACAGTAGTTACCACTCTCCGGGTCAGCAGGCAGCACTTAACTAACGTGCCTGTGACCCGAGCGGCCAGCAAGCCGTCCCCCTCCCACTCCTCTCTCAATGCCAGCCATGGTGGCCAATGAGATACCACCATGGTGCCCAGCCACGGCGCCCGCAGCTGGGATGGCAGGGAAAACAGACGTGTTGGCCCATTGTGTCCCACGTTGGTTCACCTGGGTGGCCCTTAGCTTAGAACGTGTGCCTGGAATCTTCTGCGGAAAGCATTCTGGGCCAGCCACCTACCTAGCCTAGGACCCTGGCAGGCCAATATCTGGCGGCCAGGAAACAGATGTGCAACTGAGTCCATGGCCCAGGCAGGCCATAGCAGGCCCGTGTCATGTCTGTTTTTACCCACTCTATAAAATGTATTAATCGCATTTTTTAAAAAAAATCCTGAACAGATAATGCACAAATTTGGCATACAGATATAATTCCAAATCTTTGGAAATACGTGGTCTACCTGATAGCATTCCTAGAAAACAAACTGAAGTTGCCTACATCATTAAAATGTTACTGAAAGAAAGTAGGCATTTAATTTCACAATACATGTCCGATCTGGAATAAGTCTTATAAGACTGATGACCCATTTAGAACATTGCCTTGTAAGGCTTAATCAAACATATTTGAAACAAATTAATTGTAAACAGAATGTAATAACTTTGTTCTCGCTGCTCATCATTCCAATTACTACATTGTGACTTTTAGAAAATGTCTTCTTCCAAAAAAGACTATTCTAGACAGTGAAGCTTTTGACAAAATACCTGATGTGATTTCTTTGGCACTGGCGGTTTGACACTGGAAGTCCGTGAATATTGTTAGGAACTAATACTACCACCCTATCTGCTGGACTTTGTAAATCAATGTTCATTTTTTCTCAAATACTGTTCAACAAATACCAACCCCAGAAGAGATGACCCTTTTAATTCCCTAATATAGGCTACAGTTCAGTTTGATTTATGTAGGATGGTCAGTCTATTTATAAAATATGTATCTGCAAGATGCAGTTTATGAGAAACTTGGCTTTTGGGACACATTAATTCTAAGTGCAGATGCAACTTTCATGTTTTATAATATAACTCTGACAGCTGTAATTTCAGATTAAAGATTTTTCATTCACATTCCCATCCTGATTGCTCTGCATGGTCCTTATATTACCTTACTGTCAATAGCAAGTGTTCATCCTATTGGGATTCATTTAATAACCAGCTGCCATTTAAAGTGTAGACAGAACATTTGTCTCAGCCAGCTCATCTCAAGTGTAGTTTCTCTGCATAGGGAGCTTGGACTTCTTCAAGAAAAACAACAGCTGGACCTCACTATTGTCCCCTGCTTCTCTTCTTTTGTAGTGGCTAGTTAAAACAAACACGGACGCTCTTTGTGAATTTTCTGAATGCATTTGTGGGGCTGTTTTTTTAGTAACAAAATACCCCTTTTATGGTGAACACTTTTATCCATCTTTATGTTATACAATGCACAATGTTCATTGTATAAGTTACCTCATGGTATTTTCTAAAAGTTAAGCAGTACCGTGATTATGGGTTTCCTGCAACATCACAGCTCCTCTGCCTTTCTAGAGGTCATTAACTTAATTTCTTTCAAGATGGTTTTTGTTTGCAAATCACTTGAAAAACAAGTTTAAAACAGGACTTAATTTTTTTTTAAAAATAAACTAAACCAGCTATTGTGGTTTAGAAAGGATTTTTGTTCTGGAAAGTAACTATAGTTGTTCTATATGAAAATGAATTCATGACTGATAACGATTTTATTTAGAACCTACCTTTTAAATTTCCTTAACTTGACAGCTGGGGATTATCCTTTGTGGCAGTGATCTGTAACAAAAAGGGGGGGAAAGGAGGGGGTGTTTCAGAAAAAAAATTGACTCTTTCATGGCTAATTAAACTGGAATACAAATCAATCAGCAGAAATAGCTGATGAATTTATTATGTCTTCACAAGCTTACTGTATCCTAATGTGCTTGATGTACACTGAAATTACTATTCTTATCATCCTATAGGGTAATCGTTTACCCTAAGCTTTTCCTTTATCTATAATATTGATCTGATACTCTCAGGGAAGTAATGGAAGTTTACGTTTATATAAGTGTGCAGGGCGTAAACACCAGAGCCATGAACACTTGGAAAACCTGGCCTGGTGATTAAACCCCTTATTTTTCTTTTCAGATCTATTTCCTCCAGGCTTGTAAGCCTGTGAGAAAGCTTAGTTAAAGTTAATGGAGGGGTGAATGAGGAGGTGTAACCACTACATGGATCTTTCAATGCAGCTTCTATAAACAATTTAACATCTCACATTTACCAATTTATCATCATATCTGTGGCCCTTTTCACACAGACACTGATAAAATGGGTTACATTTTATTATACATGTTGCAGGACACCCATAGAGCACACCTCCAGCCCTGCAACATGTATAATAAAATGTAACACCCATTTTATCAGTGTCTGTGAAAAGGGCCGTTATCTCTTAAAACTGCCTGTCTTCATGTGTTTGTAAACTTGGACTTTTGCATGCATTATGAAGACTGCTTGGGAAAATATTCATGGGTTACTGTGATAAATATATACTACAATGTTGAAGTTTTGACATTGAAATCCAAATCCTTGTGCCCAGCTGTTTTCTGACATTTGATGACTGCACTCACCCATTTGCTGACATGTAATTTGTTGTTTGGGTAGCTATAATAGCAGCCTTTTTTAAAAAAAGTCACATTTTTCAGATGATGAGAGGGTTGTTTCATTGCAAATATTGCAATGCCTTGGAAGTTGATTCCGATCTTTAAAGAGTCCTCTCATGTTCTTGCAGGAAAATTGTACATGCCATGTTTTAATATGTAAGAATTTCATTAGCGTATTGCTAGACTGAATATTACTTAGGCTGGACTCCTCCTCATGTTTAATGTATGGAAAAGAATCTCATTACTGAGGAAATGACTGGTTAAAAATATAGGGAAACTATTGCGGAGTTTCTTGAGTCTTGTCATCCTCAATGTTGGTTTCCTCTTTGGCCCTTTTCACATGAGATGCCCCCACCCATCTCCATGCAGTTTCACTGTGTGGAGATGGGTGCAGGCACCTGTATGAAAGCCACAGGGGATGGGTGAGGTTGCATGTGCGCTCCTGAGCTATGCCCACCTCCACCCATCACCCACGCATGGAGCTCCAATGCCCGATGCTCTATGAGTGGAGGTGGGTGGGTGCCTGCGGTCCGTTTAAAATGGCCTTTGTTTTACCTCCCCTTCCCTTCTGCTCATTTCAGTGCTCACACATCCCTGTTCTTTCTACATACACACTGGAAGAAAATATCTTAACTTCATGCAGCTCCATTACTAAACCTTTTAATTTCAACAAAAAAACTGAGACACTTCTCTCCTCCATAACCCAGCTTCAACTGAATCACTATTGATCTATCAAGATGTTTCCTTAAAGTCTAATGCCCACTTTCAGAACAGTATTCAGAACTATGTTTTATTGAACAACAGAGCAATGCATACTACAGAATATAGAGATGCTGGGAATATCTGCATTTCAGTTATAGACGTTGTCACAAGGAGACACAGGGCTACATGTAGACTAGGGGTGGGACACCAGGGAGAATACTGGGTGGGTACTGGATGTACTGGTATCGGATCTCCCAGGTACCGGATTTACCGGAATCGGCATACCGGATTTTTAACATTGGCCGCGGTACCGGATTTTTTACATTGCGACTATTGACTTCAATGGCCGCAATGTAAAAAATCCGGTACTGTGGCCAATGTTAAAAATCCGGTATGCCGGTACAGGTAAATATCGGATTGAGACGATACACCCAAATACGGACAATATCGGATCTCGGGAGAACCAATATTCCCACCCCTAACGTAGACTACACGTCTAACGAATATGTAAAGGTAAAGGTTAAACATGTATGTAATGTGAACGCTGAGAACTTGAAACTCACTTCATGTAATGGAGAAATGCAAAGTCTTGCCAAATGTGTATTCAGAAAAAGCCTAAACACCTCTGCAGACACTAGCCATAGACCATTGAGTTGCAAATGGATTTCTTCCTGTGGATGTGACTGAAAGCACAGAGTCACCGGGCAGGAAAATAAAACAAAGGACCCTGGAAAGGTACTTGAGGGGAGAGACAAGACAAAGAAAGGAGCGATCTAGTTATCTCTCTGTTGGTTGAGATCAGCTTGTTGAGCCTCATCTGCATCAATATATCTTACCAGCCAGAGAAGGGCTGGACCAAAGGAACTGTGAAGTAAGGCCTTTTGGAAACTCTAAAGACTGGTACCTGGCCAAACTTTCCATTGCTGGCTGTGACATGAACTGAAATACCCTTGGACCTGGATTAGGGTGAGCCTAAGTTAGGAGAATCCAAGTACAGATAGGAATGCGTTATTGGTTATGTTATTTTCATTTCTGCACTCTCAAGTATAATCTTGTACTGCATGCTTATTCATTATTTATTCATTAAACTTCCTTTTACTGAACTTCGTATGGTCCAGTGGAATTGCTAATCCTAACATTGGCGGGACACAGTTTGGGGTTAATTCTGTGTTTACAAACACAGACGAACCTAGAGAGAAAGATCTGTGCTGGGAAACTCTGTGGCTGAAAAGGTTCACCCGTTGCACGCTCAATCAGTTCTCGAGAGAGAGCTGATCCAGTGAGAGCTGCAAGCTAGGGAAACAGAGTCACAACAGCCTAGAGTGGGGTACTGAGCCCCCAATCCCATGACAGACGTATATACAAAATATAAGTTCTTTGTTTTTTCATTGTCCAGGTCAGTGTAGCTATATATAAAAAATAAGTTATATTGCCTTCGTTGTCAAGATCCATGTAAACTGACTTTGTGTAGAAAATCAACACAAGCTGGGAGTGAGCGAAGGAGAACTGATTCCCTCTCACTCTAGTTTCTTTGTGTCGCTACTCTAGTGTCATAGTCCCAGTGGTATGGGGCCCCTGTGCATGCATAATTAGATTCAGGCCTGTTGCGCCACTCGTCAGTGCAATGTTGACTTCCTTTGCCAAACCTTTCTGCCAGAGGGGCATGCACAAGTCAGCGCAAGTTTTTCCAGTTCATTGGTATGTATAGATGTTATACTGGTATTATTTTATTTATTTTTTATTTATTTTTAGAATTTTGCTACCCCACTCCTCCTGCCACAGGCAGCTCGAGGCGGCTTACAATTTGCAAAACAAGCATAAAAACAACAATTTAAGAACAACTAAAAGGAGGACAAAAAGAAAAATAACCCCTACCCAACAACCCACCCCCTCACCCGCCAAATGCCTGGCAGAATAGCCAGGACTTACAGCTTCTCCGAAAAGAGGGAGATCCGGGGCCAAATGGGCCTCCACCGGAAGGGAGTTCCACAACCGTGGTGTGGCCACTGAGAACGCCCTCCCCTGCGTGGCTCCCCGGAATCTACACTAAGTCTACACTATGTTGTACACCTGTACTGGTATTATAGACAGCCATATGGATTCAAAGCAGTCTCCAGGGACTGGCACACTTGCTATGGATTTACATATGCATGAGGTTACTTGTGCCAATTTAATTTATACTGGTATTTAATTTGCCAATACAACAGCTGCATTGCAGTTCCTATTACAAAACACTGGAAGACTGAACTTTGGGAAAGGGAACAGAGATGAAGGCATGCACACAAGAATAGGGGACAGATTCATGGTATAGATCTATGATGTGGACCTTCCTCTTCCTGAGTGCACCCCTTACCCACCTTTCCCTCCAACTTCGACATGGCCCTCGGAGCTTATACTAATTTGCAAAGTGGCCCCACCCTTGAGCTAAGGGTTTCCTTTCCCGAGCTATGGCCTAAATTTTCAAGTGGCAATATGACTCTGCATATGCATACTCCTCTTTGAGAGGAATCTGGTTTCACCAACTTCATCTGGATCTGATTTTCAGAGTGAGGTCTCAGCACTTTCTGAAAATTGGTCTCCTTGAAGGTATGTCAAGTTGGGCACCCAGAATCACTAGTGATCTGGGAAAAGTAAAACCTGTAAATTCTAAGTCTCCTCAAAATACTTGAAAGAGTGTGCAAACAGTGCTCAGGAAACAATACTAAACGGAAGAGCTGGTTTTCCTTATTTGAAAACATTTGAAAAATAGAACTGGAACATCTAAAGCCGAAAAGGTTTTCAGGATCTTCCACACAGACCTCTACTGGCAGCGCTCTAGTATTTACTATAAACAAACTTAACAGAGCTCTGGAGACTAATGGGACTGTTGATTGGTGTTTGCTCATCACAGTAGGATCTGGCGTGTGATATCTGGGGCTCCTGTGTAGTGATGAGTGTGGGCTGCTGGTGGGAGGTATAGTCTGCCTCTGAGGATGGGGGGAGGCTTGTTAGTTCTTTGTGGCTGGTTGGAATGAAAAGCCCTTGTTTATTTAAAATTCCTAAGTCCTCCAGGTCCACTGTGAAGTCTGCAAGAGTGGAGTTCCTCATATTCCTGTATATTTTAGCAGAAGTGTCTGGTTGATAAAAGACCTAGCAAGATATTTGTACCATTACACAGAGTAACCCACTTTTTCAATCCAGCGTAACCTAAAACTTCTATATGGATTCATTAATAAAGATAGAATTGTAATATTTGTTGTTTCCAAATATTGTAATATTTGTTCTTTCCGCTCCGAGCTGTCATTGTTTGCAGGAGGATGCAGGCTAGAAGTATGATGAAACAAATCAAATAATAATAGGGGTTTTTTTACCACCCCCCCCCCCCAATAATGAACTTTAGAGAAAGAGAACATCTGATATGCCCAACAGTCTAATGAGTGTTTGCTAAAAGTTATGGAAAAAAGACGGCACAGATTTAATTACGACTGGTGTGGGGGAGGGGAGGATCAGTCTACTATTATGGCAGGCTTTCTGAAAATGATTGGATATCTTATTAATTTATTGAAAGAGAGGGATATTTCACACCATATTTCAAGTTACTCGATATCAATTATAATTATATTTATGGTGTTAAATTTAAGAGTTTGACTTTCAAAGAAATGGAACACTCAGAGATCTCATTAACGTTTCTGTCCTGGAGATACCAAGCTACTTATTTAATTACCTAAAAGTAGATTTAGGTGCTGCCAGACCTCTACCTATTCAAAATCATGACTTAGTCTGCCCAGCCTTTCATCCAATCATGAGATTAGCTTTGAGATCATAACAATTAAAGGGGCTATGAGTGTCAACGCTGACAATTCTGAACATGTACTGGGTTGACTTTTTGGAGTGAGCGGAGACTTACTGGGAATGGAGGCCTAGCAAGTTGTAGAGAGTGCCATCAATGGTGGGAACAGATAGGTCCTGGGACCATGAGCTTGCAGGTCCATAGATAGGACCTGCTGCTACCGCTCTTCTGCCAGAGTTCCGGTGGACCTACCATCACCACCATGCTCCCTGTGCTTGGCTCTCTGTCCTACACACTTACCTGTGGTGCAGCAGTGGGTTACTACTACAGAGAGTGCTGCTGCTCCTGTTGCTGCTGCTTGCTGTTCTCTGAGACCTGTCACCAGGGCTGGCGAGGCCCAAGGCAAAAATAAAATGTGGAGCCCAGGTAGCCTCACCCTCCATCGCACTACCCCTTGAACCGCTTCCTGCAGGCCATGTTCCCCCACCTTAGTAGGTCAGGGGGGCAGGGCCCCTCAGGAAGCAGCTACCCTGGAGGCTAAGAGTTGGGTCCTGCCAGGGCCTCAACAGCACAGGCCAGAAGCTACCAGGACTGGCCTCCCTACAGGACCTACTCTGATTGAAGGGCCTGGGCCATGTCCCCCACTGGTCTTGCTTACACCTGGCCCTGCCTGCCTGCCACCACCACTTGCTTGCACCCCAGGATCTGGGTAAGGATGGTGTGAACAAGTAAGGATAGCATGGTGGTAGTGGGTCCCCACATCGCATCAGCTACATTTCAGGCAAGTGAGTAGCCTACACATACCTGGTTTCAAACACACATTATGCTCACTCAGTGTGTGTTTCAAACCTGAAATGTGCACCTAACATAATGTATAATGATACCCAATGTTTGTATATTTTTATTTGCCTGGTATCTGAGCATTTAGGATAGAATGGATCTCATGTTCAAGCTATTCATTGCATCACACTTGGCTAGAAAAGTTTTTTAAAAGCAACAGTTGAGATTCTGACTAAAGGAAGTTTTGATAAAAGTTCAAAATAGTATAAGTACTGGCAATACTGTGCCTACTTTTAGGTACTCAAGCTTGATCACTGTGGTCGACAATTTTCTTTTTACTGCAGTGAGATGGTGGGTAAAGAAAGGTGGCTAGAGCAGGACAGAAATTGGTAAAAAGAAACTATGATAGACAGTAGTAGGGATGTGTGAACGCGGTTTGGAAGTTCAGAGTTCGGCCTGAACTCGGCCTGTTCGGACGACCGAACCGAACTTCCGAACCAAACGCTCAAACTTCTGAACAGTTCGGAAAAGTTCAGATGAGTTCGGGGATGGGATAAACATGACTGGAAGGGGGAGGCAGCTGAGGAGCAGACTTCCTGGCACCAGGGGTGGACACCAGGGTTGGTTTCAGGGCCAAAAATACCGATACTGAAAAAATTTCAGTTTCAGTACAGATTGCACTTTTTTGAATGTTTGGCCGCATTCGACCGAACCAAACTCCACTGAACTGAACAGCCAAACCCAGACTTGAGTTTCAAACCAAACGTCCGAAAATCTGAACGATGTTCTGTTCGCCCACGCCTAGACAGCAGAATCATGCCTCTTTCTCATTATGCCATCATAGTTTCTTTATTCTCTGCTAGAATTTAGCCTGCCCAAGTTGTCTGCCCGTGCCTAGTATGTTGCTCTCTTGTGCCTGGCCTAAAAAAAGGTCTTCATTAGATTTTCATACCAGACACTCTCCACCCACCTCCCACCCATTATACATGTTGCAGGGCACCCAGAGGGAAACACTGTAGCCCTGCAACATGTATAATTGGTGGGTGAGTGGGTAGTGGGTGGAGTGTCTAAAAATGCCCCTTAACTTGGAAGAGGCTTGGGAACCACTGATTATACCTGCTCTTTATTTGAATGTTTAAGCCATGATCTCTCTATAAAGACTTATTAGGACATATTTCTCTTCCAAATTATGTAACACCTGTCTCTAGAATTTTCACGGATCTACTGTTGTCCATATATAGACATTTAACCACTGGGATATCCTTGGACTTTTGCTTGTTCTGTATCAAAAATATACAAATGTATGCAAAATATACAAATGTGAAAATAGCGATCTCACCAAATTGAGTGAAATTGGAAGATGAAAAATATGACATGACATGAACAGAAAACAGTTTATGATGAAAATTTTGGAGAAAGATTCTTGTGAAACTAAAATTGTGAATGTTATCTCTAGTAATAATTATTGCCATTTACACAGAACTTAATATGATGAGAAATCAGACTGCGACAAAAGCTAAATAAGTGGGATGGGAGAGGGTGAGATAATCGTACTTCAGATGCCATTTCCCCTATTTAATGAAGTAAGTGTTCAGTATGTTGTTTTAACGGGACGATCATTAATGTCTGAGTTGGTTAGCTGGGACAGTTTTTTGCCCCACCGCCCTGTCAATTATAATTAGATTTAAATATGACAGTCGGAGGTCGCGAATTGCTTGTGGCTAGTGCTCTCTGCTTGTCTCACACAATGGCAACCAGGAAATTGCCCTGTCAGTTACAATTAGAGGTGTTAATATGGTTTTTTAAGGGTCACAAATGCTTTGGCTGAAAGAAGGAAGTTACAGGAGACATTTGGTTTACATTAAACTACGCTTAAGCAGATCTTCACTCCCAGCCCTTCCTTTCCCTCTTCCTTGTCAATTGCCATTGACGGGGTCTCCATCCTCCCTGTCCCCCAAGCTTGCAGCTTGGGCTTCATCTTTGACTCACACCTTACCTTCAAATGCTACATTGACTCCGTTGCCAAATCCTGCCGCTTCTCCCTCCACAACATTGCCAAGATCCACCCTTTTCTGTCTGACTCCTCTGACTCCTCTGCCAAAACTCTCATCCACACCCTAATCATCTCATGAGACTATTGTAACCTCCTCCTTGCTGGTCTTCCCCGCTCCCACCTTTCTCCCCTTATCTCTGTTCAAAACTCTGTTGCCAGGATCATCCACCTAGCCTGTTGCTTTGACCATGTGCAGCCTCTTCTCTCCACTGACTCCCTCTTCCCGAGTGTATTTTGCACAAGCTCCTCATCTTCACCTACAAAGCCCTTCACAACCTTGCTCCCCCCTACCTCTCTGCCCTGATCTCCCTCCATACCCCTGTTCAAGCACTCTGCTCCTCCTCCATCCCCTCCCTCATCCTCCCAGCCTCCCCTGCTCCTCCAACCACCTTCGTCCCTTCTCTCTCACTGCCCCGCACGCCTGGTACTCCCTCCCTGCCCTTGTCTGCCTTGCCCCCACCCTGCATGCCTTCAAGTCCCTCCTCAAAACCCACCTGTTTAGCTCCGCCCTTCCAAACTCCTGCTAAGCATCCCCATCCAGGATTATCATCCACCTGTGGTCTGCAAACTCCCAATTTACTGTAACCAAGCCCAAACGTGTGCCTGGGCTCTCACATCCTCATGAATGTCGTATCCCTTGTCTCTCCCTCTGTTTTTCCCCTTCCCAGTCTCCCCTCCCCCTGTCTTTAGATTGTAAGCTCTCGAGCAGGGACCATGTCTATCTTGTTTTTTGTAAGTGCCAGGTACATTGCTTGTGCTATATAAATGCTAATAATAATATTAATTAATTAATTTAATTTAATTAATTTCTACACAAGAAAGTTACACTGGTGCAACAAATCAGGTTTTAAACCAATGCAAACCTCTGTGTGCTACTTTTTCATTCAAAGAGTCAAAGATAAAGTACTGCCCAATTCTCCTCACATTTCTGCATACCCAATTTGTATGTAGATCTTGGTGTGAATAAGGAAATAGGCTTTGTATGAACTCTGTATCCTTTATATTTGATTTTGTAAATTAAATTTGTACTTGTAGATCTCAGTGAGTTTGCAGTGTGTCCAGGGAATACTCGTGGAGCCCCCTGCAGCTAATTTAACACCTTTAAATTCCCTTGGATGACAGGTAAAAAAGAGACTGTATAAAATACCACTTTATAATTTGAGTGTTATAAAGTTCAAATTCTGTTAAGCCTATACTGTTATTAAAATTTCTATTAACTTTCCCTGTCAATGTGATTTAAAAGAGTAATTAATTTTTGCCACTTTCCTAAAGCAATAATAAATATGATCCAAAATATTTTACCTGTAAATAATCCAAATAAGACAAAGCAATGTCAAGTCACATGAGGCTGTTACATCTATAAGAGGTAATGTTAGAAAAGGGGTCTCTGTTTAAATGGTCAATTTAAATAAAACATAGTGCTAATATTACCCTTTCCACTGGGTTGATAAGATCACACTTTGGAGATTTTAACTTGGAAGAGGCCTGGGAACCAAGTTAGACATGATTGTGCCTGCTCTTTATTTGAATGTTTAAGCGATGATCTCTCTATAAAGAACGACTATTTATTTTTAGGTATCCCATATTTATATTGCTAAGAAGGACCTTTAACCATAAAATGAGAAGTGTTCTGCATAAATCACTCCCTGATGTGAGGGAAATAGAGTCTGATGAGGCATTTGGTGGTTAGACTAAGGAGAAAGGGTGACCTATGCAAGTTAAACTTCAAAAGGTGTTAACATTCAGGCTGGGAGCTCGCTGGATCCTGGAGCTGTTCTGTGACCCTTTCCCCTCCCTCCACCCCCACAGCTTCCTTGCTTGGGCTCCATGAGGACCCCAGGAACATGGGCTGGTGGTTCCCTCAGTCATGGTCCGCCCATGTGCCGCCCCACCATAGAGTTGCAGTTGTTTTATTGATGTATTTTATATTTATATTTTAAGTAATTTTAATTGTTTTTATTACTGTTGTTAGCCGCCCCGAGCTGCATTGCAGGAGGGGGCGGGATATAAATTTGTAAAATAAATAAAAATATAAATAAACCCCTCTAGGCTGCGACCATGACTTTATGGTGGAGAATGTGGACCACACCATGAGTGCCCCCCAAGCCCCCTCCGATGAGAGACAGCCTTGGGGCAACGCATTGCCCTGATTCAGGCCAGGTTACACAGCACAGCCTGTCCCACCTTGCTGCGGCAATGCCATGCAGAGCTGTCCCAGCCCAAACCAGGGATGAATATCTGGCAGCTGTCCTTCCATCATGCAGGTAAATCCAGGATAAAAGTGAGCCAGCGTGGGACCTGAAAATTGCACCAGTTTAACTGACTTTCAAACTAAAGCTGGTTAAGGAACCAGTTTCTTATCCTGCAAAATTTCAACCCTTCAGCAGTGTGGGTGAATGACTAGAAAAGAATTCATCAAAGGGAAGAGATAAAAAACCAAGCGAATCAGGAAACTGGAAAGGACAACATTTCAGAACAGGCGAGCAACTATGAAGAAAATATAATGAAATTTGTATATGACTCAAACAGAAAGTGAAAGTGGAGAGTTCAACAGAGAGATACCTGATAAAGAATTCAAGAAGAAACTGAACTTTGAGGAGACTGTCAAAGAAGAGGTGAGCTCTTGGGAACCAACTACTATTATGAGAAATCCAAATATTTCTTTTACATAGGGTGATTTCAGACGCTACGTTTTTGGCATTCACCACAGTCAACCTCAGTCAAACGCGGGCGGTGGTGAAAGAGCCTTGCACATCTGTTGGTCCGCATCCAGATGGTTACCACAGTCAAACATGGGCCGGGGTGAACCTAACCACGCTTCGTGAGGTCGGGGCAGGAGGAGGTCCAGGAGTGTGGTGAATGGTCACCATGGCAGCGGTGAATGAAAAGTAACTTCTGAACAGAAACCCGCAGTCGCAGTGGAAGGAATTGACCCCAGCCACGGTGCATTCTGGGACTTGAACCACGATCCACGTCTCCACTGCATGTCTGTTGTGTTCCCCCGGCCCATGTTCTCTCTGGTTGCCCCCGGGCGGTGGTCACGATCCTGTCACTTCTGTTGGGGCCGCACCTGTCACCACAGCCTGTGGTGAATACGTTCACACCGGGGTGGGATTCACTGTGGTGAATTGGAATGCGTCACTTCTGAAATCACCCAATGGGTGATTTCAGAAGTGACGTGGTGAATGTCCACCACAGTCAACCTCAGTCAAATACGGGGTGTGTGTGTGTGAAAGCGCCGTGCATGTCTGTTTGCTCACATCCAGATGTTCACCACAGTCAAACGCGGCACGGGGTGAAGCTAACCATGCTTTATGAAGTCGGGGCGAGAGGAGGTCCAGAAGTGTGGTGAATGGTCACCACGGCAGGGGTGAATGAAAAATAACTTCTGAACGGAAACCTGCAGCCACGGTGGAAGGAATTGACCCCAGCCATGGTGCATTGTGGAGCTCGAACCGCGGTCCACATCTCCACTGCATGGGTGATTTCAGACGTTATGGCCAGGCGCTTTCACCATGGGCCGTAGGGTGGTTTGGACGGAGCCAACAGATGTTCCCCCCTTCACCCCCAGCCATGGGGACCGCCAAACCATGGCCTGTGGTGAAAGCGCCCGGCCGTAATGTCTAAAGGGGCACACACCCCTCCCGGAGGGGGGAGCGGGGCTGTGTGATGCAGCATGTGGCCACACGGCCCTGCCCCTTGTGCTCCCCGGCTGCCCGCCCTCCCCGAGACAGGAAGCCACAGTGGCCTATCCGGCTGCTGCTGCTGCCCGCCACCTGCTGCCGGGACCCCGGAACACGGTGAAGGTAAGGTAACAGATGTTACTTTTCCTTCACTGCATTCCAGATTCCCCCTAACCACGCTTCGTTCACTGCCGTGGTGCGGGAGAACAAAGCGTGCTTAGATTCACCGTGGGGGTGGTTGACTGAGGTGAACATCTGGATGCGCGCAAACAGACATTCACCTCCGTTCACCACCCCCCGCGGTGATTGAGGTTGTCTGTGGTGATTTCAGACAAACATAACGTCTGAAATCACCCTGTGTTTGTTGTGTTCCCCCGACCCATGTTCTCTCTCATTGCCCCCGGGCGGTGGTCATGATCCTGTCACTTCTGTTGGTGCCGCACATGTCACCACAGCCCATGGTGAATCCATTCACACTTGGGGTGGGATTCACTGTGGAGATTGGAATGCGTCACTTCTGAAATCACCCCTTGTTTCCAGGTACAAACCATGTGATGAAGAAAGGAAGCTCTGTAATGCTGAAGTATGTGGGTGTCTGGCTGTTTCCTTATGGGCATAATTTTCCTACTGAATTCTCTGTGCTAAAGGGGTTATGTATAGTAAATTATAGCAATATGAGGTAAAATAACTGTGACTTGAAAAGTAATTAAAGGGGAAAGTATACATCTAGAAATAGGATAGTGTCTCCTTAAATTAGAGGTTCTCACATGGTTTGAGTTCCCAAGAGGGGCATACCATCTACAGAAGAGGTCCCAATCCTAACTGATATCCCATATACTCTGCATGTCTTCGCTGCTATCTGTTGTCACAGAATGCAAGTTTCAAAGTGAGATGTCACAGTCAAAAAGCTTGTGAAAGCACTTCCTTAAATAGTTTGAGTCTTCTAGTGGTGGTCAAAGTACTTACATTCAGAAGCTGTCCAAAATGGATACTATGCAGTTGTGGTATGTTAATGTCATTGGTGAAGCTTCCCTTTTATGCGTTATGTTTAGTAAACACTGGCCTTTTTCACACAGACACATTAACACTGATAAAATGGGTGTTACATTTTATTATACATGTTGTAGAACTGCAGGTGTGCTCTAGGGGTACCCTGCAACATGTATAATAAAATGTAACACCCATTTTATCAGTGTTCGAGTGTCTGTGTGAAAAAGGCCACTGTGATTTCTTGTTTTGTTGTGCAAGGAGCAAATACACAAAATAGTACATTGTGGGGGTAGAGGGTTGAATAGAAGAATATGAGGACAAGAGGGAAACTTCAAGGTGGCAGTAGGAGGAAGTTTTGTATTACTGCCTAGAGCTACCAGAGATGCTGGAGGCAGAATGTAGATGGGGTAATAAATAAATAAATAAATCATCATCATAATAATAAATTATTATTGTTAATACTGTTGTCCATGCTCTCACCATTCTGTACATACCAAGAGGATTATAATTTCCAGTGTTGCCAAGACAAGCATCAGAGCTCAATAAAAATCCTTTAAATTTATATAAAGCCAAATAGCTCACAGTATTTAATAGAGAAATTTGCCACCTTTGTATTTTACATGAAGAACTGAAACAGAAAGGCCAATGGCCTATGTGTTGGAGGTGCTGTTCTCAACAAGTTCGGCTGCAGTTGTGCCTGCCTGCCCAGCATTTTTTAATTTTAATCAGCAAATTTAAAGGCATTTTTGAAACCCTAAGCAAAAAATACTTTGAAACTGCATCCCACTGGAGCTAAGAGTTTTGTAGGGTGAAAGGCTTTTTTCCTAACTGGCCATTTACCAACATCTGAAATGGGTTAGGAGAGGATGGAAAATCTGATACCTGACTGGTTTGAAATAAACAAACATTTTCACTCAGATGGTGTTTTTAAAAGTTTGTTTATTTTAAAAAAACTTACTGCTAATCGTTTAAAGCTTGGCCTTCTCCTGTGGGTAAACCTTTTAATTAATTTAATTGATCACTAATTGTTTTTCTGAGAGGGGTTCAACTGAGTTGGGACTGATGAAAAGCCCAGAGTATTCTCTGTGTGAATCCAGAGAGACACAAGCAAACATGAATTAATTGCAAGGAAAACTGGGGAAATGAAGTAACAAAACTGGTGCATGGTTAACTTCCCCACCCTATGTAAATGCCAGGGATCTTTATCAAGAAGAACACAAAGCTAGGAATAGTCTTGGATCATGAGGGTGCAAATGCTAACGTGCCTTAATTTACAGAATCAAAATTCTGCTCAACAGCAGTATGTAATGCTCCAGGGACTCTCTTCATGGTTTTAGAAAGACAACACATGGCCAGTGGTTGCAATGCTATCAGCAAGATAGTGAGTGGTGGGGAGATCACCACTTTGCACAGGTAATATCACACCAAGCAACTGGTCTGCTATTTATGTGTATTAGCCAGGGCATATGACAAGGGCAAATGTGCTGCTTCTGTTCATTTTCCGTATCTTAACATGTATGGTCCCAATCAACAAGAAGAAGGAATATGTCATGGTTCTTCAAAGATGAGCACCAATAGTTTGAAAAATAAGCATTCCCCCATTTGTGCAATTTGGCTTTTATAGAAAGAGGCTTTAGCAGGTGCATGTTTGACACAATTATGCTGTTTCTACTAATACTGAGTAGGACTAATGGAAGTATAGTCTCATTAATGGTTGAAGAATCAGTCCTTCTGTTGTTCTGTGAAGGAATGTGCACTCCAAGGAGCATCCAGTATACAGCTATGCATTTCTGGTATTCCTGCAGTACTAACATACAAATAAAGAAAAAAACATGTATTAACAAGTGATATATTTTTTGTTTCCAGATGACATCTAAAGCAAGCAAGGGTTTGGGAGGCCTTTGTCATACAGAAATACATTTGTCCTCCAACCAGTGCCAAAGCCAGAGAAAATGGCCCCTTTCTAAAATACAGTTAAAGTTGAAATAACATGCTTTTCCTTTGCTAGGATTCTGCTCCTTCCATGTCAATCGGCCACAGTGCCCTTGCATTGCACAGAGCTGACATACTCGGTCCAGTCTGGCTCACTGTCTTGGCCACAGTTACATGGTCCCCCTCAGCCTTTTTACACAGGCTGCAGCACAGGGGGAGGGAGGGCCATTTGGTGTGCAGCACAGCCTGTGTGCACTGGTTGGGAGGGAAGTTCTGATGGGCGCACACCACATCCACACATGGAGGCACCTGTGCTTTGTCTGGTGCCTCTGCGTGGGGGATGGCTGTAGATGGGTGTGCGCAGGAGCACGCACGTACACTCACCCACTCCATCCAGTTGCAGTGTGGTTCAAACGAGACTCACCCATGCAAAAAGGGCCACTCACTCAGCCCTCCAGGTACACAGACACACACACGGTAGTTCCTCTGACAGACACACTGACTCACCATTAGAAAAAGGAAAATGTTACCATAATTAAGTTTGCATGATATTATATGTTTGAAGTTCAATTAAACATAACATCCACTTCAGGAACTGGGGCTTCCTGCGTTCCAAACCCTGTCATGTTGTTATTTCTAGTTTACTCACAATCCCCATGTATGTAGGGCTCCTTCCTAATTTGCCATGGACCCTCCATAAGCCTGGCCCCCCTGTGTTTCAGTAGTTTTCAACATTTAGCCATGTCTGTCAGAGTGGCTAAATGCTGAGGTGAAGGAGACTATTAGAGCCAAAAAGGCATCCTTTAAAAAATGGGAAGCTAGTCCTAATGAGGAAAATAGGAAAGAGCATAAGCATTGGCTTATGATCTAAAACGTTAATATGGCAGGCCAAGAGAGAATTTAAAGAGAGATTTGCTAAAGAAGCAAGAACTAATAAAAACTTTTTAAAGTACATCAGAAGTAAGCAGCCTGCTAGTGAGTCAGTTGGATCATTAGATGACCCTGGGTATTTTCAGACATGACAGGGCCTGTAATGGCTCCGTCGCGGAAACACCCATTGATCCCCTGCCGGGATCAAACCGGCACGTCCAACAGACCAACAGGGAATCAGGGAGGGGCCGGGGCCGAGCGGCTCAACGTGCGGCCGCACAGCCCCGCCCGCGCCCCCCCGGGCCCCCTAGGCTGCCCTCCCTCTGGGAGACGGGCGGGTGCCATGGCCAATGCGCTCACAGTGCCCCACTGGGGCATTGACCAAGACCTGGAATCCCGCCGCTGATTCTGGGCCGTAGTCCGGGGACACACGAGACGATCCCCCTGATCACGGGCGGGAATCACATTGATCACGCAAATGGAGATGGTCCAGGCAGGACCTCCATTTGCGTGTTCAATGTGATTCCCCCCCGTGATTCACGGGGGTGAACATCTGGTGGGCAGCTTCCGTTCATTCCAACAGATGTTACGAGACCACGATCACCATGTGGGAATTCCCTGTCATTGAGCGTGATCTCGTAATGTCTGAAAATACCCGAGGAGGTAGAATAATAGGGATGGGCGAACAGATTGCAGTTCGGTCTGGTTCGGTTCACCCGTTCGGGTCAGCTGTTCGGGTTAGTCGCCACATTTGGGTTCAAACATTCAGTTCAGTCATGTTCAGTTCAGGCATTTGGAAAAAGGCTCTCTGTGCGAGGAATGATGGCCCCAGACCCATGATGGTGGGTCCTGGGGCTAGAGTGGCAGATTCTGGATATTGGGACAGCCCTCCCTGCCTGTAACTTGGCCCCAGAACCATGATGGTGGGTCCTGAGGTTGGAGTGGCTGTTTCTTGGTGCGGTGGAATGACATCGCCTCTGTGCGAGGAATGATGGCCCCAGACCCATGACGGTGGGTCCCGGGGCTAGAGTGGCAGCTTCTGGATATTGGGACAGCCCTCCCTGTGAGTAATGTAGGCCCCAGAACCCTGATGGTGGGTCTTGGGGCTGGGGTGGCTGTTTCTTGGTGTGGTGGAATAACATCGCCTCTGTATGAGGAATGATGGCCCCAGACCCATGACGATGGGTCCTCGGGCTAGAGTGGCAGCTTCTGGATATTGGGACAGCCCTCCCTGTGAGTAATGTAGGCCCCAGAACCCTGATGGTGGGTCTTGGGGCTGGGGTGGCTGTTTCTTGGTGTGGTGGAATAACATCGCCTCTGTATGAGGAATGATGGCCCCAGACCCATGACGATGGGTCCTCGGGCTAGAGTGGCAGCTTCTGGATATTGGGACAGCCCTCCCTGTGAGTAATGTAGGCCCCAGAACCCTGATGGTGGGTCTTGGGGCTGGGGTGGCTGTTTCTTGGTGTGGTGGAATAACATCGCCTCTGTATGAGGAATGATGGCCCCAGACCCATGACGATGGGTCCT
>QEPC01012655.1:5527158-5548611 GCA_003113815.1 Sphenodon punctatus | reverse complement strand
GCCGTCTCGGTGCCATAGCCGGGGCAGAACCCAGATTGAAAAGGGTCTAGGAAACCGATACTATCCAGATGCACCTGGAGCTGGAGCGCCACTACCCGCTCAGTAACCTTCCCTAAAAAGGGAAGGTTAGAGACAGGACGGTAGCTGGCAAGCGCATTCACGTCCAAAGATGGTTTTTTCAACAGGGGGTGCACCACAGCCTCTTTAAGGCAGGGCGGCAGCCTTCCCTGCCAAAAGGATGCATTCACTACCCTCGCCAGCACCGTCCCCAACGTCTCCCTGGAAGCTTTTATCAACCAGGACGGGCACGGATCAAGTTCACAACAGACCCCAGGACATCCACCGCATCGGCTGGCGTCACTTCCTGAAACTCTCCCCACAAAGCTGGCCCAGACGGGACCTCCGCCCCCCCGCGCTCTTCACCTACTGCCATCAATCCAGCGTCAAAGTCGGTCTGAATCCGAGCAATCTTGTCTGCAAAGTAGTTGACAAACTCCTCACAGCGGGCCTGGGACACGTCCCCATCAAGGCGGAGAGAGGCCGGACTAACCAGCCCCCACACCACCCGAAACAGCTCCGCCGGGCGTGACTTCGCAGATGCTATGAGGACGGCAAGGAACTCCTTCCTCGCTGTCCTCACAGCCTCAACATAGGACCGCAAATGGGCCCATGGAGAAGACGGTCGGAGTCAGATCGAGTCCGACGCCAGCATCGCTCTAGCCTCCTGCCTACACACTTCATACAATGCTGTCCATCAGTAAACCAAGGGGCCCTGCGGTGACGAGCCCAAGGCAGAAGGCATCTCGGAGCCACCCTGTCGATGGCCTCCTCCAGCAAGTTGTTCCAATGCTGAACCAGCTCATCCACAGAGTGGCCATCCACGTCCAGGGTTAACTCCCTCAGAGCCTCCTGGAACCGCTGGGGTTCCATCAGCCTCCGAGGGCGGCCCATCCTAAGTGGTCCCCTCCCCTTATAGTGTTGGAATGTGTTGGAATGTGCAACAGTCACAAGTAAAAGCCCATTGCAAGCCTTGCAAACTCAATATGGGGCTTGTCCAGTAAGGGGAGGGTCAGGGGATGAAACAGTGTTGTTGTTTTTCTCCTTGTCTCCTCTCTTCCTCTCTCTCTGTCCTCCATCTTGTCCCATGCAGTCTGTACAGTATGGAAGCACGTCTTCTGAGTTGTTAGTAAAGTTCTGTCTTGAAGAATTGTCTGCTGTGTGTTATTCAACAGAAAGCTAACTTTACAATACATAGATTCAGGCATTGCTGGGCATTCCTCTTGGTCCTATTTCAGCTTCCTTCCAGCCTTTCCTGCTCTACACCAGCCTTGCTCTCTCTGACTTCCTGGTTCCTGGCTTAGTTTTGGTTTTTGTCTTCTGACCGGTTCCAGTCTCCTGACTTGATTTCTACCCACCTGATTCTTGACCCAGCTTGATTCCTCAGCTTCTTCTTTGACCATCTGCCACTAACATGACTCTGACTCTGATCATCTGGCTCCTGACTGGGGCGGATTCCCTGCTTCTGATTCTGTCTCTGCCTGGACCTTGTTTTGGCCCTGGCTACCTGCCTTTCTCCTGACTGTGCCCTGAGGGATGTCTACTAAGAGCTGGACTAAACTAATTTTGAAGAGATCTCCAAACAGAGACAAGAAATAATGTTAAGCCTTCTCTCTCTATATATGATTATTTTATACAGCAGTAGCCTCTTGATTGAGATACCTTAGGAGATGGCAAGGAACTGTTCTTCACTGCTATAGAGGGCAGGACTAGAAAATATTGGCTCAAATTACAGGAAGGAAGAAAACTTTTCTACCAGTAAGAGCTGTTCAGCAACAAGGCTATGGGCTCTCCACAGTTGAAAGTTTTTTAAAAGACTGAACAGCCATCTGTCAGGGATGGTGTAGTTGTAGTCATCCTGAGTCCACACAAGTGACTGGTCTAGGCCCTAGGTACTAAGACTGAAAGGAGGGGTGAAAAAGACACCATCTAAAAACCTAGTTTCACATTCTCGCTGAGCTAGGGGAAATCTCCCAAATAAGTGGGTGAAAAAGGTGAGAGAAAGTCAAAGAACAAGGTGGAGGGAGAGGGGAAGCAATAGAAGTGTAGGAAGGTGGGGTGGGGTGGGGAAGCAAGATGTGTGTGTGTGTGGGGGTCCTCAACTGACAGACTGGCAAGGGGGTATGGGTCAAAAAGGTTGAGAACCACTGGACTAGATAACCCTCAAGATCCCTTCTCAATCTGTCATTCTATGATTCAGTGTAAAATAATGTATATCCGGAATAAGCTGCTGTCCCAATTAAAAGTGGGACAGTCACGGTAATATCCTTGGGAAAAACCATTCCCAGCTTTCTAGTCCGTCTACATGACTATCCCAATTATCAGTGTCCCAGTAAAGTGGAGCCAATTGTTGTGAACCTTTTCAGTTGTCTTGCTGTGGATTAAAGCTTTGCATAATTCAGTGATGCCATTCCTGGCTTTCATTGCCTTTAAAGAGATTGTAGTGGAAAGTTTGGAACTGATCCCATTTTTGCCCCATTGAGAGTTGGTGTAAAACACTAAACAACTAGAGGATGTATTTTTCTCTTGATGTGTAAACTTAATTCCCATTAATGTGAAAGAGAAGTCACTGTATGACTGTATGTATGCATAACATTTTGATATGGTCCCAGTTGGTAAAAGATAGATGGACGGTAGCAGCTGCTAACATTGTCAACAATCAAGTAGGATGAAGTGTGGCAAGCCCCCAACTGTTTCCCATTCATATGAGTTATGAGTTCTCACTGTTGGGAGGCACCCTGATAAAAGACCATTGGAGAAGAGTTGTGAGAATTTGGGAATATCCACCTGGCAAAAAAATTTCTGCGTTTAAAATAAAATCAGTGTAAAATCTTAAAGTGAGAAGAAAAAAGAAAGCAGGAAGAAAGAATTCAAAATGCAGAATACAGGCATGTGTGACCTCGAGTGTTTCTTAGTTCAAGGAATAGGATGATGCATTAAGGATGGAGAATGCTGGAAAGGAAATGCACTGACGCAACATGAGATGACTGGGGGGGCCCACCCACCTGCTAACATCAAAGCCTGACTGCCGAGAAGGCTTGGTCATTTGCTGCTTAATGTTACACTCTCTGTATCAATGCCAAGTATACTGACTGGACCTCAGAGCACTACTTAAAGCACCCCATTGTATTAGCCCTCTGCCCCCAAACTTGTTATACGTGTTATTCCTTCTACCAACATAAACACAATGTGGAAATGTAAAACAAACTAGAAAGATTCCTGATAAGGAAGAATTCATGCTAGAAGTGGTTTTTCAAGACTTGTTCGCATGGATGTTTGTTTAGAGGGAGTTTCCCCATAGCTCATTCTAATCTTGCTCATGTTCACATGAACACAGAGGTGAAAGTGAGGATGAGGTGGAGTAACAAATTAATGGGATTAAACTGAAGTTGTGTTTGTGTGTACTGTTTAGGGAAGTTTCCCTTGTTTACATTCTTCTGCTCTCTCAGCAAACCTTGCTACTAGGAGTATGCACAAGGGGCCCATGTCAGTTTTCATTTTTGAAATGTTTGGTTTTGGTTTTTTTTTTATAGTTTTGTTTTTGGTTTTGCATTGGATTCCAAGGGGAATCACGTTAGGGCTTCCTAAGGCTTAAGAAGCGCTTGTATTTTGCCTCCAAAGCACTTTCCCCCTACCCCAAAGTTGCCAGAAAGTGCCGCAGAGTGGTAGAAACATCATTGAGAGACTGGCACGTAGGGCTGTAGCGGAATATCGCAGCGGTAGCTATTTCCGGCGGAAACAGTGTTTCCACAATTAGTGGAACGGCATGGCAGAGGCTTTCATTCCGCGGTTTCATTCCGCGGTTCTGCTTATTTAATTCCGCAACTTAGTGGAATCGTGGAAACATGACATTTTCGCGATTTCCGCAATTCCGCCAGCGCCAAAAAATAGCAGAATAGCGGTTTTCCGCGATTTCCGCAATTTTTCCACGATTTTCCCGCAATTCCGCGATTTGCAGAATTCCGGCGGAATTAGCGGAATATCCACAGAAAAGTCGCGGTGTGGTGCGGGCAGTTCCGAAATGGCGGAACGGAATCACGGCGCGGTAAAAGCTGCTGCCGCATCAGCCCTACTGGCACGTAGCAGGGGAGCAGGATGTATGAGAAAGAGTCACACACTGGCAGGAGCAGGCAATGGTGGCAGGCGGAGGAGGAGCAGAAGTAGTAGACATTGGCACTGGCATTGGCGTCCCACAGTCTGGCAGGGTATCAACTTGCAGAGAGCACCCCAGGGGGGAGGACTTGTGTGAGAGAGAGGCGCACTGGCAGGAGAAGCAGCAGCAGTGGACAGTGTCAGGCAGGCATCAGAGGAAGAGAGGCAGCAGGTAGTGGCACTGGAGTTGACATTAGCACCCCAGGGAATCAGGTTGAAGAGAGCATCTGAGGGGGGCAGAACTTGTGTGTGAGAGAGGCACACTGACAGGAGAAACAGCAGCAACAGGCAGTACCAGGCAGACAGGTGGAGGAGGAGCAGAGGCAGTAGGTAGTGGCACTAGTGTTGGCAGTCCAAAATCTGGTAGGGTATCAATTTGCAGAGAGCACCCCATGGAGCAGAATTTGGAATGCCCTCGACTGGCAGGGCATCTTCAGCTCACAGACACTGCACCAGAAGGGCAGCATTTGAGCCCCCCACCCTGACTAGCAGGGCATCCAGCTCACAGGGGAGTGGGTGTGCATTAATTGGAACCCTGCAGACTGCCAGGGCATCATCAGCTTGCACAGATCAATGTCGCAGCCTGTCTCCTTACTGGGGCGGGTCGCAGGGAGCACATGACACCAGTGCTCCGGGATTTGCACTGGCTGCCTATAAAGCACTGGTTTTAATCTTTAAAGCCCTTCACAGCCTGAGCCCTACTTATCTGCGGGACCGCCTCACTCCCCATGTGCCCGTGTGACCCTTGATATCGTCCGTGGGAGCCTTTTTGAAGGTTTCCCGGGTGAGGCGGGTGACCACCGATGTTAGATCTTTTTTGGTGGCTGCCCCTGTGCTGTGGAATTTGCTCCTGGAGGAGGCTCAGTTGCCCCCCACTCTCCTGTTGTTTCGACGTTTATGTAAGACCTGGCTGTTCTGCCAGACCTTTGGCAAAGGGTAGGGGTAGGGTGGGGGTGGGCGTTTTCTTCCCTGCATTTTTGTGAATTTTAACTGTATAAATTGTTTTATTGTTTTATTGTTTTTATATTTGCTGTTCGCCACCCCGGGCTGCCCTGTGGGCAGGAGGCATGGGAAATTTTTTTTGTATAAATAAATTAATTAATACATAAAATAAATAAATGCTGGGGGAAGCATTGCAAACCTCCAGACTGACAGGGTGTCTTCAGATCACCCCAGGGGGCAGCGTTGGAACCCCCCCTAGACTGGCAGAGCACCTTCAGCTCCCACAGATCATGCCAGGGGAAACCGCCAGCCTGGCAGGGCATCTTCATCTTGCCGAGATTGCCCCAGGGAGGCAGGGCATACAAGAGAGAGAGTCACTCCATTCATTCATCTTGATTGGTGGCAGTAGGTGTGGGCACAGATGTGGTCTCTCTGGTTCTGGCAGGTGGGTGGCAGTATTGGCAGAGTGCGTGCCTCTCATTCTAGCAGCAGGGTGTGTCTCTCTCTGGTTCTGGCATGGGCATGGTATACAAATCTCTTGTTCTAGCAGCAAGGGTGCGTGTCTCTGGTTCTGACATGAGTAAGGTGTGTGCCTTAATCTCTCATTCTAGCAGCAGGGTGCATGTCTCTCTAGTCTTGGTGGGGAGGTGGCAGCATGGACAGGGTGTGCACCTCAATCTCTTCTTCTAGAATCAGAGTGCATGTCTCTCTGGTTGTGGTAGGTGGGTGGGCAGGGTGTGTGCCTCTCTTGTTCTATTAGCAGGGTGTGTCTCTCTGGTTCTAGGGTGGGCAGGGTGTATGCCTCTCTCACTTATGCCCTTTTCAAATGGGCGTAGGTGTGTGTGGGGGTAGATGGGTGGCTCCTCCTCCTGCCACCTGCACCTGCCACCAGTGTGTAGTCAGGGCCAGGTAGGCATGCTGTGCATTTCTGCTACTCCAGATGTTGGTTGTAAAATGCACAACAGGCCCACTTTTTCTGGCCAGCTGCTCCCTCACCTGCTGTGTGGTACAGGGAGGGTACCACCTACCTGCTGAAGTTGGTGCATAAGGGCATCTGGTAGCAGGGTGCCAGCATTACCATCAGCCTTCAGAAGACCACACTCTTCACAATGGTGAAGGGCTGGTCATCTAGCGCAATAATCTCTGCCTGGTGATCTGTATTGCCACTGGATAACACCCTCCCCAGCCCACTGACACCTGCATTGCCGCTGGATGACGCCCTCTGCACCCCAGCTCCAACATGGTGGCCTGCCAATGCTGCTGCTGAACATGTGGGGTTGAGATGGGGCCTGCTCTGCATGGTCCGTCCCCTTTGCCCTTGCCCTGATCTTAGGAAACGCCGCCACTGCTGGGGAGTGAAACAGCGCAGTGGCAGGGATTACAGGCAGGCACAACAGCGGCAAAAGGCCACGCCCCCAGGGAACGAGGAAGAGCGGCCAGACGTAGTTCCACGGGGGCTGGTCACACCCCCAGAGCTAGCACCTCCCCCAGAGCTTCCAGAGCAACACAGAGACGCAGGTAGCCCCCACGCACCAGGGAGGGGCCAAGGGAAGCAACAACCTGGGGGGCAATCAAGAGGATTACGCCGCTCAGTGCGTTTGTGGGGAAAAGGGGGCGGGGCTTCCCCTATTTAGGCCCAGGAGAAACTCTCACACACTGCCAGTGATCAGCAGTGCTGTGAGACTGGCCCCAGAGCGTCGTGGTGGATTGTGGAGAGCTAAGTAGTGATTATCCTGAACTTGTGTTGATTGTGAGAGAGTGTGCATGAGTGAATGTGAACGAGTGAAAGCAGAATTGGAAGGCATTGTATATTATTAAGCATTTTGAGCACTGTGATCTATTCCTTACCCTTCCTGGAACCCTCGACGTGTACTTCCCTGTGTCTTCCCCCCTCAACAACCTCCCCTTTTACCCTTGGGACCTACCCATCCTCCCCCCCACAGGTAGAGCACCTCCCTACTTCCCTAGCACGGCAAGGCTGGGTGAAGGTAACGGGCGTGTGGGTGCGAGTGTTGTGGTGTGAAGGGGCTTCACACCGGGCGTGGCGGTACCGGAACCCCTGTGATGATAAGGCCCGTATCCCTTTAGGGACTTTTCGGCCACCTTACAACCTGAGGGGAAGTTTTCCAGTGTGGTGGAGCCCTTGGAAGAGTGAAGGCGAGGGCGTGTGGAATGCGGGTAGGTTAGGTCCTTGGGGAATTCCCCCTTATTCCCTACCCTTCCATAACACCTGAATGGAGGAGAAAGGTCTTCCCATTGGAGCTAGGAACCCACTACTGCCCACTGTGCCTGCCTGCTCTTGCAGTGCTCTGTGCCTGCCTGCTCTTGCACCCACAATGGTGGGTCTTCATGTGGGAGTTCATCCCACTGTTAGTGAAGTGCCCCTGTTGCTTGCAACAGCTGATGCACTTCCCACAGTTCTTGCACTCCACCTCTCCTGCATGACCCCCCACCTGCCTAAAGTGAGCCCACATGATTGACCTGGGGGGTGTTCCCACCTTCCTGCTGCTGCTGGGAACTGCTGCCTTCATCCCAAGGGAGTCACAGGAGGAGGACATGTAGGGGCATCAGGAGAAACAGCAAGGGTGCCCTCTGCACCATCACTCTTCTCACTGCTTAGATCCTCCACTGAAGGACTATAGTGGGAGCCTGACCCCATGCTGCTGCTGCTGCCGCCACCAGACTGGGGGTTCTGGGAAATAGGAGAGGATGCCCTGCTGCTGTGAGCAGAAGAAGTGGTGAATAGTGGGCTGCTTGGGGTTCTGCTAATGAGGGGGAATGAGCCCAAACAACTCCTCCCCCAAATCCTGCCCAACTGCAGTTGCCCCTTGCAGGGTGGTTCCTGGAGCAGGGGCGGAAGAGAGCCTGTCCAACAGGACAGGTGTGTACCCTAGCATCACCCACAGCATCCAAATCAGCACCAGCACCACTGCTGCCCACATCTGCCCCCACATCGGTGCTGCCAGTGTCACTGAGTGTTTCAAAAAGGGTGTGCTTCACTCTTCACTTGTCTTCACCCCCTCCAGTACCACTGCTGGTGGAAGTCTGGGAGTCCCTGCCTTCATCATCACCACCTACCATCAAGCCATTTCTTCTCTAGAGAAGTGCTTCTGCAGCAGGGAGGGAAAGGCTGGGAGTTTAATCTTGGGGGTGGGCTGGCAGTGGCAGGAGTGCCAACCCCTCCACATCCTCTTCCAGTGCATGAGGGGCCACTGTCCCTGCCTTGGGTGTCCAGTGGCCAGAGCTTACTCTCCTTCCCTTCCTCATGGTGTATATGTATAACTTATTAATACTATCTATCTATCATCTTATCCAATCCTATAATCCTATATATCCTATCCTATAATCCTGTACTGTAATATATCCTATATATAGCCTATTAACTGTATCCTCTCTCTATATGTCAATCATGTCTCCTGGCTCTGTGGTGTCTGTTCTCTCCTCCCCTCCCAGAATTTTTTTACAAGCTTTTCCCTCCAAAATGAGGCTAGGCAATAACAAAATTGAAAAGATTTCATGTTTTTGTTTAAAACAATTTTTTTTTATGAAAACAAAAATGAAATTTTTAGACAAGCACCTCCATGCGGCCCTGAAACATGCATGATGGGTGAGGAGGCGCTTGTCTAAAAACACCCTCTGAGATACTGGGATTCAGCACCCAAAGAGAGGGACTGTTACTCTTAAATAAGAACTGTCAGGAGGTATGCACAGAACCTCTGTTTCGCTGACTCCAATCTCCCTGCTGAAAGTTCCCTGGAAGTTCAAGAAGGGGATCAGGGTAGAGGAGGAACTATTCAGTCCCTGGCTTCCCCTGAACTTGAGAAGAGAGGCAGGGAGAAGTAGTTATTCTAGAGAAACGTCTTTGGAGTAAAACCCCCATATCTTACATGTGCGAGAGCAGTGACAGCTGGTGGTCTTTTAGGTTGGTGGGACGGTGGGTGGAGCTGGCAGAGGGTGGGGACAGTATTATTGCACACTTACATGATCAACAGGGTTCCTAGTTTTCTGCAACCAAAAATATAAATTCTCTGATTAAAAAAAAATAACTTCTCTGATTAAAAAACACCAAATCTCTATTGTTCTGTGATTAAATGTAAAAGTTAGTTGACTTTCCCTTACCACCATATATATAGGTATGAGCTAGAACACCACATTTTATTATAATATTTTCATTTAATGCAATTTTGCAGCTACTTCAACCCCCCACCCCCATTTGAGCTCTGTGGGTGCCCCCCCCCTTCAAAATTCAGAGCCCTTCTCCCACAGCACATGCTTTTAGGTTGCTTCCCCTCCACTGCCCTATGCTCTCTGCCTCCTCCTCCCAGTCTGGTCCCACACCGCTCTGCCAACCAGAAAGGGGGTCCATACAGAGACTGGAACTTAGGGAAGCTGCTATGGGCCCAATTAGGTCCACCTCTTGTCCCCTCTTCCCAAGGTCCAGAAGACCTGGCTGCCCCAATTCATAGTGCCTTGCCCCCACACTCCACAGGAGGTCTGTGGCACCCCCCATGCAGACTCCCTGCCCCTCCACAGCACATGCCTTTAGCTTGCTTCCCTCCTTAGATCCCCTCCACTCCACATCCTTGCTGCCTCACGCTTGCTGTTTCCTCCTCCCAAACATGTAGGTTTTTGCCATTTTCTGCAAAATTATCTGGAAAAAGGCACAATCTCTGTTTTTCTCTGGAAAAAGGCAAAATCTCTGGATTTATTAGTTTTCTGTCACAAAGAGAAAACTAGGAACCCTGGACATTACTTATGTTCTTACAAATAAAATTCAAAGGGGCTAACATTATTTCCCCCTTTCAAAATCACTAAAACCATGCAAGGGTCGATGCAAAATGCAAAACAAGTATTTTTGAAGTGCCCATGCTGGAACAATAAGATTGAATATAACAAGTCACCAAATAAATCCTTTAGAAAATCTTCTATATTCTATCTGTAATTTTTTCCACTATATTAGCCCACCAAAATATCCCAACCAATTTCAACAGTCAGGGTGTTTTCAGACATTACGGGGCTGCTTGGCCCCGTACCAAAAACAACCCATTCATTCCCCGCCGGGGTCACCCCATCACGCCATATCAGATATGCCGGGGGGATCCCGGCGGGGAATCTGGGAGGGGGCGGGGCCATGTGGCGCAATGTGCGGCCGCACGGACCCGCACCCTCCACGCACCCCGCCGCCCGCCCTCCGGAGAGACGGGCGGGCGGCGGGGCCAATGCGGCCACCACGTCGGGCTGGATGTGCCATGGCCCGGGATCCCGCCGGGGATCCTGGGCCGTGGCAACCGGCCAGACGTTACTTTTTTTTGGTCCCCGCTGGGGATCTTTTTGACCACGCTTTCCGGGACATTCCCCTGGCTAGCCCGGGAAGCATGGTTCAAATTGACCTCATGTGGGGATTGAGCGTGGCGAACATCTGGCGGCCGCCAAACAGACGTTCGGGACACAGTGACCACAGTGGGTATTCACCGTGGTTCACTGTGATCTCGTAACATCTGAAAATACCCTCAAAGTTCAACAAAAGGTTTCTCAAGCATCAGATCATTTGGAAAAAGGGAGAAAATTCAAAGGGACTATCACAAGAAAGAACACAACTATTTTCTCCTTTAAGAAATGCTATAAGGTCACATGAAAAGCACGTATTTTTGAAGTGTTAACACTGCTGCAAAAATATTAAATATAAGTCTTCAAGTAAAGCTTTTGGAAAAACTTTAAAATTCTGTTTAGTTTTTTTCCTCCTCCACTCAGTGAACACACAAATATCCACACCAAATATCCAATATCCAAATTAAATAGACATTATTAAAAAAAGAAAAAGACAAATATATAAATATCAAACAATATAATATAAAAGATATCCAAAAATATATTCAGTCATCGCACAAAATATTCATGCCAAATATCCAATATCCAAACTAAAAATAAATACAAATTATTAAAAAAATATAAAAATAATATAAAATATATCCAAAAATATATTCAGTCTATGCACAGAATAACCAAGCCAAAAATAAAAAAAATATTTGAAAAAATCCAAAAATATATTTTTGATTAAATCCAAAATTTTGGATTAAATCCAAAATTTTGGAAAAATCCAAAAATATATTCAGTCTGTGCACACAATAGCCAAGCCAAAAATAAAAAATATATTTGAAAAAATCCAAAAATATATTCGAAATATCCAAACAACAAAAAAAAAACCAAATTAAAAAATAAATCCAAAATAAAATTAAAAATACATCACTCAGGGCAGGGGAACAATTAAAAGAGGCTGTGTCATAGTATAAAACAAGAAAACTGGTGGTGGGGTGGGGGATAAATAAAAATTAAATAAATAAAAAAGAAATTAAAAGCAATTACTCACCAAAGAAGAGAATTCCAGACCTTTGAACTGGCCCAGACTGGTTCCAGGCTGCTGCTGTGTTTTCTTCTCCCTCCCATCTCTTAAAGGGGGTGTGTGTCTGTCTGAGAGAGCTCTTAAGGGCTCTGATTGGTTTTAGGGCGCTTGTAAAAGCCATCCTGATTGGCTGGATTCTTTAATCTGAACCCATACTTTGGTGCTGTGGTCCCTCCTCTGTCCCCTTCCCATGCATTTAGCGTGCTGACAGCCCTCGGCAGCTCCCTGTCCCCTCCCAGCTGCTTCCTCCACCCCCTCCTCCATTCTGATAAAAAAAATAACTGACTACACATGCCCTGTGGCCAGCCCAGTCCCAGTCCACCCCTTTTCACATACCCTCACCACTCTCTCCTTCCCCTCCCTCTTCTCCCCCCCCCTCAAACCTTCCACCGGCCATCCATGGACCCTTGTGCTTATTTGCACATATGCAAAAGCGCACAGTGCTGAAAGTCTCTGTGCATGTTTAGCTTTTGGGGGAGGGAGAGCAAGGAGAACTGTCAGCACTGGTGAGGGGAGCTGTCAGCTATGCCTGGCTGGGCAGGGATCTGCTGCGCTGCATCAGCAGTGCTGGTGGTGGGTGCTGGGACATTTGACAGGTCATCACCCCAACAGAGGTCGACCTTGTGCCAGAGACCAGGATCTTAGTTTTATTGTTTCACAGTTAGAAAATGCAGGGGCCCTAAATTCTCTGGTAACATCGAAAGTATGTTGTTGTGTTCTACACAACCATTTGGATTGAAAATTGTCCCTAAGAAGATCGTGTAATCCAGTCTCCTGAATTGTGGTGGCAATAACTTCACAAGTCTTATACCCTCTATTATATCTAAACGTTGAGTCTAGCCTCCCCCTGTGCTGACTGCAGAGTTGTAACCAAATTTTGCTTTATGATGATGTTTTGTTGGGAGTTTAGAGAGAGGATGTGGATGGTTGGTTCAAAAAGTAATAGATGGAGACAAGGGAGTTTAGATGATATCTTTTATTGGACCAACTTTTGTTGGTGAGGTATTCAAGCTTATGAGTCATGCAGGGCTCTTCATCACATGATGGATAAGTCAGACCCATCCGTCGCCTGATGATGAGTCCTGTGTGGCTTAAAAGCTTGCATACCCGCACCAACAAAATTTAGTCCAATAAAAGATATCATTTTAACTACTTTGTCCCCGGGCTGTTTGTTTCAAAGTAAAGACTGTGTACGATACTGCAACTCACAGCGTGGACTGCAACGTTTGTTTGCCTCGACAACATCCTACTGCCCTACAAACTTATTTCTATGTTTTTTTCACTCTTCACAGTTTCTACCAATTTAGTAATGAACCATTAATAATTGCTACCTGTCATCATTCTTTAGCCTATATTTACTCATTTTATAGTATATGGAAACCTGCCTTTTTCAGTGCAAATGACCATAAAGATCACTGTTCCTGATCCATTCTGAATAAGGTCAGCAAAATCCAGCAGTTTGACTTCATATGTATGAGTCAAACAAACTTTTGCCGTAAAGTCATTGTGAGACTTCGTAGATAAAAAATACCTGTTAGATGTTGGTTTTAGTGTAGGTTTCACTGTAGTTCTCTTAATTTATGCTTCTCCAGTTTACTTTCAACATTCCCATCAACCTTCACATTATTTTGGGGGTGGAATGTAGGTTACATGGGATGTAAGATCTTCCACCCAGTCTAATTTGTAGACAAAGGTATTTTTTACACAAGACACACCCACTCATGAACACTCAAAAATCTGAGTGTTTTATGAAAGGGTCATCCCCGTGTGAAGGATACAGTGGGTGCATTCACGGTGAGTGGGTGTGCGCGCATGCTCCTGCTGAACACGCATCCCTACGCACCCCCACTCATCAACACACACAGAGCAAACAGCAAAAATGGAGGTTGCTCCGTGCGTGTTGATGGGGGAGCAGGATTTGTGTGTGCCTGTATGTACCCTCCCCTCACCCACCGTGCATGCACCAGGGTGACCACGGACCCCCCCACCCTGTGGGGGCCATGTAGAAATGGCAAAGTCTGATTATTCAAGAGGCTTTTTCATGGTTGGAATATGAACCTAAACTTCAAACAACCATGAATAGTTTATCTGAACTGAACCTTTGTAGGTTTTTGCCTCACCTCCATGAATTGATCTGAAATTGCTTTTTATGTATTTAAGTCACTGTGACTACTTGTGTGAGTAAGCTGAACGGAGTTTAGTATATTTTTGAAATATGAAGTGGATATTTTATCCACTAAGCTGCTCAATGTTTGGTTACTACAAAAGGAATTTACAGGGTTTGTGTTAGCCATGGGAGGGCTCTGCTCCTAAGTACCTCAGTGCAATAGAAACATATTGAAAAGTACCCAAAAACCCCCAAACAATTAATCAAATAACCAAACAGAAGGGTGACAGTTCACAAAATCTTGTTCCTATTTTATAGTATGATCTGCATGCATGGAAATGTACAAATCATTCTTCATTTACTCTGGACCTGATTTTTTCCATCATTATGTTGAATAGTACTTATCCATTATGAATAAGGTTGGCAGATATGTGTCCTCTATGTTTTGATTCTTCAGTGAAATTTGTGAATGGGAATTTTCCCATGTTTTAGCTACATGGCTTTTCAAAACCAGTAGCACTTTTTCAATGAAAATTGTATAACTAACAGGCACAAATAGAAAGAAAGTATTTCAGTGGTTGATATTGGATGTGATTCAAAACTTCCATGTGTATAGCTTACACCTTTGTATGGCAGTGAATATACGTCTGCGTGTTCAGTCCATGTGGTTTGCGCACACACCACAGTTCCTGTAACGGGTGCACACAGGTGGGCGTCTTCATGTACATGTGCATTGTGTGTGCCCCGTGTGCATGTCCACAGGGCTTAAGATCAGCCCCACCATCAGCAGCTGTGATCCTTGAACCATTCATTCCAAATAAGTGTCAGGCTGGCCCCGCCATGCCTGAGGATCTGGGGAAAGGTCCGTCTAGGGACCCGTGGGTGCTTACGTACCTGGCCAGTCCAGGGAACACCCTGCAGCTGCCGCACAATCCCCAAAGTGCCTATAGCGGCTCCCGCTGTAGACCCGGAAGCCACGCTAGCGATGAAGCCACCGCGCCACCAGCGCAAGTGGCGGCGGGACCCAGAGGCACAACAGGAAGTGCCACGCCCCCTCCAGGCACTCCTGATTCGGCCGGGGAAGCCACACACCCCACAACACAGCTCCGGCGCTCAAAGCGCTTGCGTCAGAGGGCACTACAGCTACCAGAGGATAAAAGGAGTGGGCTGAGCTCTCCTGGTTGACGGTGATCAGTGCCTATGCCTGTGAGACTGGCCCCCTGGAGCTTAGTGTGGTGACATTGGGAGAGAGAGAGAGCGTGTGTGAGAGACTGGGTAAGTAGAGTGTGCAGGGTGTGTATGGTGTGTAGAGTGAGTGTCTGTACCTGTTCCATGACCCCCCTATAGTTAACCATCTGTGAGTCCTGGTTACCCCCTGAACGTGTCCTTCCCTCCCTTCTTTGCGGTATCCCTTGCACGCCCCTTTTCCCTACACGCCTCTCCTACTCCCTTGGCCATGGGCCCCAGTTTGGACGGTGGATGTTTTCTTGTGGTACGTTGTGTGTGGGGTACACACCCCTTCAAGGCTGGTATTGCACATTGCCTCCCGGGGATGATCTAGACTGGGGATATATATTCCGAAGGCCAATTAAGATCCTGAGGGAGATATACTCAGCAAGTGCTTCTTGTCACTGGAGCCTCCTTCCTTCCCCTTCCCCGACATACCCTATACCTCACAATAAGTCCCGTTTAACTCACTGGGTATGTAGTTTGAAGATTGTGCCCAAAGAGAGCAATAAACTTGGTTCCCTTCATGTTTGCACTTTATTTAGCTTTACAGCTGTGATTTTATTTTAACTTGCCTTCAGTTACTACTGGGACTCTAATGATCATACCTAAGCAGTTCTAATCAACACATGCTTTTGCTTTATGAAGTACATATTTTTCAAAAAATTGATAACTTAGCCAAACATGAATGGTATTTCATGTTAGCTCTGGAATACATGAAAGACAGCCAGATATCAAAGACTTGCAAGAAACAATAGAGGTGTTGAAACTTGTCCTCCCTTCCCCCAAGAGCTTTAAGAATGTTTTATAATGGAAAGCAGTGGCACTAGGCTACCTACCTATACTGAGAACTATCATCTCCCTTTATAATAATTTAACATACCTAACTAAAACTCTCATCTGTTTCTGAATGGTTGTTTCCATAAGATTGTAGCTTATTTGGGTATCATTATGGAAAACTCTTCTGTTTCGTATTTATGAATATATTATCCACCATACATCCCCAAATAAATACTTTGAAGAAAGACAGAATAGAAAGCACTCAGTAAAGCTTTTTTGTTTTTGTTTTTCTCTCATGTGTTACTGAAGACAAGTGACTAGTACTGTAATAAACTTACAAAAGGACTTAAGGTAGGTACATTTATTGTCTGTTTTTCTAGATGCAGCAAACTCCTTAGAAACGTGAAAAATCCATGTTCCTGAGAGAAAACACAATGTACTATTTATACTTCATGGCTATTTATACTTTATGTTTGCTGAAGGGTATAGAAGCTTGTGAAGATGAGCTTTGACTCTTCCCAAAGCGCTGTTGGAGGTATAGAAGAAACCGTCTAGACATGATCATGGATTAAAAACTACCAACAAGAAGTTTGTGGATTTTAAAAGCAGGAAAGAATAATCTTCCAAGTACTTTGTTGGGCTTACCCTGTATGTCGAATGTCATCTATTTTTTTTCTGAGCACTAAAGACAATGGAATTGTTGATAGTCTATCTTCTGCATTTGCTAGAATGCTTTGTTGGAACCAGTCTGTGTTTGGCATATTTTAGGTGTGGCCACAATGTTAAAGAGCAGAAAGGAAATGCCAAGGAAGCTTCTTCAAAATAATGTCTGTTTACATTTTTCCATTTTACAAAATGTGACTTGTTGAATCATGAAAGAAAGCCGTGAAAACACACATACGTCATAAGATATACGTGTCACACAAGATGAAGTTTTTGCTGTCTCGGTGACAAGTTAAAGCTCTGTTAAAGATGTTTGCACAGCCCACACCACCTTGGGCACTGACCTTGTCAGTTCTTTTAAACTAAGCAAGGTCAAGCATAGTCAGTATTTAGACTGACTACTACCTTCAGAGAAAACTCAGGGTGCTACAGGAATTGATGAAATCATTCATAATAATCTCCTTTTTGTCAATACTGACCTAAGGCCCTGGGTGGTGTAATGGAGCATGGCGCTGTAAGAGATACCATTTCAAGATAGGGAAAATACAGAATGAATATTAGACAATACTTCCTGAAAGTGAAATGACTGAGCAACCATTTCCCAAGGCAAATGGCAAACATGCCATCAGTTGGCATGTTTAAAACTAGCCTTCAAAAAAACAACATATGGCACCTGTTGTTGAGTTCTTGAATAGACTATACAGAACCTCTCCTTCTGTGCCACAATACTTCATTAAGCTCCTTTCATTCTAATATAAAGATCTAATGGAAGGCTGCACTCTTGTATGAGTATAAACAGGAGTTTATAAAATAAGTTTAGTTGTATATATCAGGGGCATAAGTATAATAGGTGCAGCTGCTCCGGGCCCCCAAAACTTGGGGAGTCCACATGCATGTTCAGTGCATATGACCAGAGGGAAGTCCATTCCATCACCTGGACCAGGGATCATTTCTACCTAGCTATTCCCCTCGTATATACAAATAGGCCCTATGCCTTTATGGAGAATTTGCATAGGCAAAGGGATCCACCATCTGAACCCAGTTGTTGGAATTTCAGGGATGGGGAAATTGAAATTGGTTTAATCCAAACCACCCAGTTTTTATTGGTTTGAATTAATTTAATTCAGGGTGAAGAACTGATCCTCCATATGATCCACAGATCAGTTCTCCGTTGCATTGGCTGACAGTGGCTTTTGGCGCCCTTTAAATTTTTTTAAAAAGAGCCAGCCAATGAAACTGAGTTTTCTATAATGACTGGGTAACAGGAGAAGGGGGTGGGGGATGGGAGAGGGAGGTTGGGAGGGGAAGGCAGAGGTGGGAAGAAGGAGCTTTGCTGGGCAACTGTCAGCCAGATTTGACTGGCAATCAGCCAGCAGGGTACACTGATAGATAAGAGGTTGGGGCCAACCCCCCCTTCTCAAGTTGCACACTAGCAGATTGGGTGGAGGAGGGAGTTTGCTCTGTGTGCCATGTTGCTGCTCTCTGCCATTTTGCTGCTGCTACATTGCTCTGCCACCACTAGGGGCGCATTTAGACAAGCGGGTCGTGGTCGCGCGATTCGCTCACGTGACTTGAAAATCCTGCAGGCCTGGATTAGACGAGACATTTTGCGCATCAAAGCCCAGCCGCGCAGTCTTTTAAACCCATGAACTAAATACCTAGTTCACTGTTTTAAAAGAACATATGATAGGCTTTGACACACGGAATGTCTCATCTAATCCAGGCCCGTGGGATTTTCAAAAGTCACGTGAGCGCATTGCGTAACCGCGACCCACTCGTCTAAAAGTGGCCTGGGACTTTGAGGATTCTGCACAGCACAGGCCTACCTAGGTATTGGGCACAGGACAGAATAATCAAAGTAAAAAAAACCCTTTCCTTTGGGCTGACTTTGAAAGCCTTGTTGTGTTGGTTGTGGGTCTGTGTGTGTGTGTGTGTGTGTGTTGTATGAGCCATTTGTTTCCTCCTATTCCTCCCTTCTCCTGGGTGGTCGTCTTCTCGGTGCTGCTCTGGGTGACTGGCTGGACCTTTTGGGGTGTGTCGGGTACTTATGGGGTACTTTGTCCAGGGGACTTGAGATTCTATGGGGTTTTTTTCTTGGCCTGCCCTGACCTGCGCTCTCTCCCTGTTTCTCATTGCTGCTGTAGTTGACTGGCTGGGCCTTTTGGGCTGTTGCCTTTGTCTTTTATGGTGGGGTTGCAGCTTATGGGGTGAAAACCAAAATGACCATACACAGAAGCCCTTGACCCTCCTCTTTCCCCACAGCTGGAATACTACAAACAGTCATTATTTTGATTGGGGTTTTTTGTGGGAGACCGATCTACTGAGTTAATTTAAATTTCTTTTTTGTTCTCTCCTAAGTCGGATTTTCAATTAGATGGCAGTTGGACTTTGACTTGGACAACTGACAGCAGCATAGCTTTATTTACCCTTGGGGCAAGGTTTGACAGCCTGCCCCACAAGCTTGTGCCCATTTGGGCCTGCTCGTCCCATTGCTCCACATGGGCTTCCTCCCCCCAGTGCCCAGCCCCTCATCCTAACCCCAGCGCCCACAGCCTCATCTGCCTCTCTTTTCCCCCTTGCCTAGGGACTGAGTGCCTGCCTCTCTTTTGTCCCTACCCCCACCCCTCATTCTCCTCTTTTTTCTTTTCATTGCATCATCCATGATGAGTGACAGTGGAAAGAAGAAGACTGCAAAGGCCCTGAGTGGAACTCCAAGGCATGGCATGCCACTGCCTAGGGAGTTGGAGAGATGGTCTCCTGTGGCCAAGGCCAAGGTCATCACTTCTGCCCCTTTGACCCCATCTCTGCCGCCCAAGCAAACCCGCTCTGGAGGCCCAGTGAACCCAAAGAAAAGACTGGTAGTGGAGGAGACACCCTTCTTCTCCTCATTGAGTTTGGTTGGTAAGAAGAAAGAGCCTTCCTCCTCTGCCACAGAGCAAGCAGCCCATCCCTCTTCCTGCGCTTCTGCTCCCACATTCCAGTGTCCTGTTGTGCCTGGACTCACACCCATTCATCCCAAAGCACCTGCTGACCCATCCAATTCCCCTACCACCCCCATGCATGATAGCACAGTGTCATGCCACCTGCTGTTCCACCCATGCCCTAAACTGGCATAGCTCCCAGTGTGCCTGCTCTGGTCCCCTCCACCACTAGTGTGCATCCTACCATGCCACCACCTCTTCCACCTGCAGCGTCATAGCCATCACTGCAACTTTGACTTCCCTTTCCCCCAAAGCTGCTGTTTTGCTGCCGGGGAGCTGCACGAAGTGCATCACATTGTCTGTGTGGTTGCACTTCATGCTCACTGAAGGAGATGTTAAAAATGCAGTGTGCTCATACTGCAAGCCCCTGGTTAGCCATGGGTGAGACGCCCAGCATCTCTAACCTGACGGCTCACTTGGAGCAGCATCATGAGTGGTGGTGAGCGCAGGTCTAAGTGGACGCATGGTGTAGTTGCAGATGGTGAGAAGAAGGAACCCTCTGAAACTGCTCTCCTGAAGCCATCTGATGCTGGCACCCACCTTACACCCTTCAAAGAAGTCTTCTTCGAGGAGCACTGACTCCACACAACCCTTGTGGTGCCATCCACCACCCTTGCAGCCCACTCTAGCTGAGTTCATGGGACAGAAAGCGCTCTTCAGGCCCACTCACCCTCGAGCTAATGCTATCACCAGGGTAACTGGGAGCTAATTGTCCTGGAGGAGCTGCCATTTGGGTTGGTTGAGTGGACTGATTTTAAGTGCATGCTTCATGTCTTTGAACCAGGGTACAGTGTTCCCCTCCTGGAAAACTTTCAGCACAAAGGTTGTCCCATCCCCGTATGGGGTGGTGCAGTCCAGGCTCTTGGAGGTCTTCTCCAAGGGCCAGGGTTCTGTGGTTCATTTTACCACAGACCTGGGACTAGCACCAGTATGGTCCACATGCATACCTCTCCCTGACTGCACACTGGTGGCAACTGCCACCATTGTCCCCCTCCAGTGCAATGGGCAGCAGGACAGCAAGGTCAGTGTCTTCAGGCAAGCACCAATGGATCCTCTTGCATGCCCAGGTGTTTGATGTCAATGTGTCTGCTTCTTGACGCTGTGAATGATACGCTGGACCCCCCACCTCAAAGGCCTGGGCGAACAGCCAGGTTTTACAACACCGCCAGAATGACAACTGGCTTGGGGGCCAGGTGAGCTTCCTCTGGAAGGGAGTTCCAAAGGCACGGCCTGGCCACTGAGACTGCCCTCTCCATTGTGGCCCCCTGCTTTACACGGGGGACCTCCAAGAAAGCACCCCCAGCCGACCGCAGGAGCCGCTCTGGGGTGCGGAGGGTGAGGCGATCCCTGAGGTATGAGAGGCCCAGACTGTAAAGGGCCTTATAGATCAGCACTAAAACCTTCAACCTAGCTCGGCACGCTATTGGCAACCAGTACAGAGTCCGGAGCACAGGTGTAATGTGCTCCTGACGACCTGTCCCCATAAGGAGACGAACCGCCGCATTCTGCACTAGCTGCAGCCTCTGAACCAGGCACAAGGGAGCCCCATGTAGAGCGCGTTGCAGTAGTCCAGCCTCGAGGGGATGAAGACATGGATGAGGGAGGCCAGGTCCGGGCCAGAGACGAACGGACGCAGCCTATGCACCAGATACAACTGATGGAAGGCAGCCTTAGTGACTGCCTCCACCTGCCGCTCCAAGCGGAGGTCTGTGTCCAATATCACCCCCAGACTCCAGACCTGCTGAGCTATATGAGGGCGAACTCCCCCAATCAGGGGAGCCACAACCTCCCTCGCTCTCCCCACCAACATCACCTCCATATTATCGGGGTTGAGCTTCAATCTGCTCTGCCGCATCCATTCCGCCACGGCCTCCAAACACTGGGATAGCACCAAGACAGCCGGGTCTGGGTCAGTTGAAAAGGAGAGGTACAGCTGAGTGTCATCAGCATATTGGTGACACCGCACCCCGAACTTTCTCACGACCTCCCCCAAGGGCTGCATGTATACATTAAATAATACTGGAGACAGAATAGAACCCTGCAGAACGCCGCATGATAAGACGCGGGGGCACGGTGTCTCATCCCCCAACACCACCCGCTGGCTTCTCCTCGAGAGGAATGAATGGAACCATTCAAGAACAGTC
>QEPC01012655.1:5500021-5512849 GCA_003113815.1 Sphenodon punctatus | reverse complement strand
GTTGATCTATAAAGCCCTACACGGTCTGGGCCCTTCATACCTCAGGGACCGCCTCACCCTCCGCGCCCCAGGGCGACTCCTTCGGTCTGCCGGGGGTGCCTTCTTGGAGGTCCCCCGCATTAAGCGGGGGGCCACAATGGAGAGGGCATTCTTGGTGTCCGTGCCGTGCCTTTGAAACTCCCTTCCAGAGGAAGCTCATCTGGCCCCTAGCCTGTTGACATTCCGGCGAAGTTGTAAAACCTGGCTGTTCGCCCAGGCCTTTGGGGAGGGGGGAGGGGAGGGTGAGGATTTTTTAAGCTATTATTTATTATCTTATTTGTTATTTTAGCCCTGTTTTAATATTGTTACATTGTATGTTTTAAATTGTTTTTATTATGCTTTTAGTGTTGTAAGCCGCCCCAGGCTGCTTTTGCTGGAGGGGCTGGTTATAAATCTTCGAAATAAATAAATAGTTGCATCCTAAACCTGTAGATAAAGTGAGAGCAAACTTTACTAGTGAAGGTTGTGTACTTTGAAAATAAAGTTTGTCTAATGAACTTTAATAATTCTAGCACTTCTGTAATACTTTGATGCACAAATTAAGCAATCTACAGTCTGTGATATAATTCTCTCTATTATTCTCATCTCACAGAAGGGGAGACTGAAACAGAAGGAAGATGCTTCCACAAGCCCCTACTCTGAGTAGTTGCCAGAAGAGCAAGTAAGATCCAATAGTTCCTATTGGCCTATCTTCTGCTAATTCTTCTAGATCACACCCCTAATGTAGCTATAAATTTATTGTATATCACCAAAAGTGAATATATCTAAATGCCATAACCTGGGAGAAAGAAGCAATGATAGTAAATAGTTGTATCTGTTTTTCATGCACTTTAATGTCATAGATCTTGTAATAGTGGGACGGATACTTAAAATTACTGCCTGCTAACTCTCAGCTACAGTATATCTCTGTAACAATATATACAATATATGTGGATAACTCATAGAAGTCAATAACTCATTATGAACAGCCATTTATAACATGTACTTTGTTATAACATTTCACAGATAAAATGGACATTTTGAGATAGTGGGAGAGAAATTCTGCATTTATTATACAGCAAGTGTGATAGAGGAAAATGAGCAACTGAACATTCTTTTATAGTGAAAAGTCTGAACTTAAAACCATGGTGGATTTAGCATAATGGATGTAATGCATTAGTGCATATGATGAACAGGCCCTCTAGTCTCATTATAAATTACCAGATTAAATTTATTTAAACTAGCTAAATTGTTATCTGGAGCAGTGTTTTTCAAACCGCGACTCCCTGGGGAAGCTCAAGCAAATCCCCAGAAAATGGAATGAAATGGAATTTTTTGTCTTCTTTTTTGTGTAATCTTTATCAATGAGGTATTAAACAGGAAGAGAGACCCATAACTACAGGAGGTGCAAATGAGCCGAAAAAAATGCATCTCTACTGGAGTGCTCATTCTGCTTCACAGTTTCATTTGTGGCATTATAACTCTCTTTACTTTGCTTTAAAAATGCCTCTTGGGTCTCTGTTGTGACTGTTTCCTATTCAATTGAGTGGACAGACCCTCACTATAGCTGTGTTGGAGCTCCTGGTTGGGAGTCTTGGGTTTTGGATCTTGATGGCAGCTACTGCTGTCTGCATTCTTCAGGTCTAATTCTGAGGTTGTTACCTCCAGTAGGCTTTCTGACACCTTTGCATCTTCTGGATTTGTGGCTGCTTCAGGGCCACAATGGCTGCTCTATTTTAAGAAGTCTCATCTTGTTGGAAGGGGCTGGCAGCCAGAGGCAGTTGGAGTAGGGCTGAATAAACAAGCAACCAATTACTTACTCTCAAGTAATTTTGCCATCTTGGGAACAGGATTATTTCCTGACCATTTCTCAATACCAATGCGACTCCTCAATTCTCCCAATACCGCGAAATACTGTCCTGATTAATTGACTTTCCACATACTGTTTACGGCATACCATTCATTTACCACTTAACGCATTGCTGAGGGTACTGTTTTATTTTGAGTTTTGTTATTTCCACATCTCTAAGCCAATCACCCACCACTTAACCTCCCCTCAGTGCCTCTTAACCTCCACTCCAGTGCCTCCAATCAGAATTGTTGTTTCCTTTTCTTTGACCAATCTGCATCTGGATTGCAGATTTGTAAAGGAATCTCCATACCACCCTGTAGCAGGAACAGAAGAAATGGACTGTGAGCCCTTTAAGATAGACAGTAGATTACCCTGAGGAAAGGCTAAAATGTCTGCAGCTGCGACTCTCTCGACAGTTGCCAAATAAGCCTCTGGATCATCTTCAGGGGTCATCTTTCTTAAAGCCAGGTTTCCCGGACTCTGATCCTGAACCACAACTAGAGTTGTTAATTTTTCAGAAAAATATTTGTTGGGAAAATTTTCCATGTTGATTATTGTAAATTATCATCTTTCTGAGTCTTTCTTTTTGGGGAAAAAAACCCTGTTGTTAGACTAATATGCTTCATTATTATGTACAGCATTGGCTTTAAATTTTTTGAGAACTGCAGAACCGCTCCAAAATTTCTTCTAACTCTGCAGAGCCACTGTACTCCAAAATGACCTCAGTTGACTAAATTGCGACAAACTTAACAAAATTGGATGAGAGGTTTTCCTGCGAATTTTTTTTAAAAAATCAAAATAATTTCATTTAATAATTTTAAGAAATAAAATAGAGCAAAAAAGGACTTAGAGTGCATCAAAAATTTAAATTTTTGCTGTCACCCAAAAACTTGGGCGGAATCTCTGGAAACCTTATGTGGAACCTCAAGGATCCTCAGAAAGTTTGAGAAACCACAGATGTACAGCATAATGTATCCAATATAATAAAGCTTGCAGATATCTGTCAGTCACATGATATTTATTCTTTCATTAAACAGTAAAACAGAAGATACAACAATGAAATACAGTAATAAATCTAAAGCTGCTAGAGGTGCCCAGACTTTTTCAAGAGGCATGGCAAAACCCTGCAACAGGCCATTACTCATCGTCACCTTCAGTCTTTTCATCAGATGAATGGTCACTTTCACCAATTTTATTTAATTCTCCTGATTCAGTGTTACCTGTATACTCATCACCTTCCATGTCGATTAACGATGGAGCATTCATTCATAGTACTTGCAGCATCTTGAACATCTGTTTCTGCTGATGTCAATGATTCTATGTGTGTTTGTGAAGAGTGCTGGTTCATCAGCTCTTCATCCTGAAGCAGTTGAAGATTATAATGTACTGTTACTAGTTTTGCAGTGCGATCAGTAGCAAGCCCATTCCATATTTTTGTTTTTATGTTGCTGAATGATTTCCTGTATTCTTTCACAAGCCACTGTGGTTGGAGGAAAACTCAATATCCTCATAGCAGCTTGCGACAGCTGTTGACGTCTGCAGAGACCCTTCCACCAAGTTAAAGGAGGGGGGTGCAACTAGCAGACTTTTGTATAAAATTCTTACTCCACAATTTGTGTCCAGCTCTGTACTCTGCTAAATCATTTGAAACAACTCAGGGGGTGGGAGGTGGAGGCTGCATTAGGGATATGCTGTCTGCAACTTTAACAGTCACATCCATTAATTTGATGTTAATTAATTCCTCGTTTGGTGCATTTTCAAGACATTTAGTGATTCCCTAGAGTGTATCTACTGAATATAAAAGTGTAACTTCTTTTCCACCTGAAGTTGTTTCGACATCATTGTGGGATATGTTTGTCTTAAAAAAACAAACAACCCCATAATAATTTGTTTAAAGTTTCCAAACTTTGCTCTCTGTTTTATATGGGTGTGCACCAGGCCCCATGTCGTTTTCGTTTTTCGTTTTCATTATTCAAAAATGTCATTTTCGCTATTGTTATTAACGACTGTCATTTTTTGTTTTCGTTATCGTTTTTGTTTTCATTTTTGGTATCATTTTTGATATCGCTTTCGTTATTGGAATCTATATCGGTATCGTTTCGTTATTTATATTCATTATCAGTATTGATATTGGTACCATTTCAAACGGAAATTTTATTTTTGGAATCGGTATCATTATTGATTCCTTTGCACAACTAATATTTATCTAAATCTAAGGGAGACAGGGGAAGGGAAAAAGAAAACTATCTATTACCTAATCAATTATCTATATAACTATCCTATTATCTAATCTATATGTCTATAATATATATCTATATCTAATCTATACTACCTATCCATATATAATGTACTGGGGGGGAGAAGGGCAGGGAAAGGGAGAAGGTAAAATGTAGGGCATGAGAAAGGAAAGGTGTTGGTGGTAATACCTAATAAATAAATAAATAAATAATACAATACAATGAGGGCTAGGGAGGATTTTTTATGTGCAAATACCACAGTTCTGCAAATGCAACCTGAGAAGCAGAGCTCTCGCACAACAGAGAGAAAAAACTTGCCCCTCCCATTATAAAGGGTTGCAGTGCCCTCTCCCAGAGCCCCCCTGATTGGTTGTGGAAGGCAGAAGGTACTGAGAATTCACAGAGTCCCATGAGACTACTGGGGCATGCTTGCACTGCTCATTGGCCAGCGATACATTCATCAGATACTGCTGAGTTGCTCACCCCTCCCAACACAGGCACAGGCCAAGAGTTCAACCCTGTTAAGACTCCAAGCTGTCTGCTCCCTCCTCCCCTCTCTACATTTCCCCTCCAAAACCCAACTGCCATAGCACTAATAATAACGACAATGATAACGACATTTTTGTTTTTGTTTCTTGTTATCGTTTCTTTTTATCTTTTTTGATATCGATATCAGTATCACTATTGATATCAGTATCTGTATCAGTATCGATATAATTACCATTATCGGTATTCTCAGTTGTCGTTTTTGGTATTCTTGGTTGTCGTTTTCATTATCATCGTTGTTATTCTCGGTTGTCATTTTTGTTATTGCAATGATGAAAACAAAAACCATTTCTGTTATCGTTATTGTAATAGCGAAAACGACATGCACACCCCTACTTTTTAAAGTTTGTATATGTCTTTAGCAAGCAAGTTTAAGCTTTAAGAAACAGTCATAAGTGATGACATGAGAATACTTTTCTTTGAATAGTCCCCAAGTAGCCTTCATATTGCTAGCATGATCAGTCACCAAGGCATGATTTTTTTTCGGGTCCAGCATTTTCAATGATATTCCCCATTACTTTTGCCATGCATATGGTAATCATGTTTTAATTCAATAGCCTTAAAGAAAATTTCCCCTTACATCAGTCCATCCATCAGACATTAGGGTCAGTGAACTGACTTGAGCAATCTTATTTTCAACAAGACTTTGAACCAAGTCATATTCTGCATGCAAAGAGAATTGGAAAAACAAAAATGAGATGGAAGTTTAAATGAAGGCCTTAACGTTCGGAAAGCTTTTATCCAAAATTTATCTTCAGTAAAACTGAGAGAAGTACATCTTGAATATACAGCTTTTGCAAGTTGTTTTTCAGTGCAATTTTGTTCCTCTGGTGTCATTACATCGATTAAATTCTTGTTATTTAATTTTTATCACCAGTAAATCTACTGGTGCTGCCTGCTGTAAAAATATTGGAAAACTCAGAGTTACTTGTGGTTTGTGTTGGTGCTGCTGAAGTACAATGAGATGTCTCCAAGCTAGCTGGTTCTTCATTTCCTCACAGAAAACAGATTTTTTAAAATATAAAAAAAGGAAAATTACAGGAAGTCTTAAACTAGCTGTGCAAAACGGGTGAAAAATATTATAGCTTCAGTTCTATGAACATCTTTTCCATTAATAGAGGTGTGCACCAGGGACCCATGTCATTTTTAATTTTTATTTTTATTTTTTAATTAAAAACTGTTTTCGTTATTGTTAATAACAAAATTTTGTTATTCCTTATTGGTGGTGTTATCGGTATCAGTATCAATTTTGAGCGATAACGAATATTTTGTTTTAGGTATTGTTTTTGTTGTGGGCTGCTACCAGTCGCAGAAGTGCCAGCAGATACCTGCCCCAGACTTCTCAGATGTTGAACTCTTTTCTTCCTTTCTCATTATAATTCAGTAGTAATAAGTGCACAATGACAATATGAAAAATTACTAATATGTATGTCTAATCTAAACCTACACCTAATAACCTATACTATATGCAATATATTCCTAAGTATCTATATCAATAAATTTCTATCTATCTATCTATCTATCTATCTATCTATCTATCTATCTATCTATCTATCTATCTTATAATGCTAATATATATAATACAAATCCTAGTGTCTGTCTGTCATATGGACAGGGGAAGGGAAATATATAATATGGAGACAGACAGTGGAAGGGGAAAGGAAAAATCTATAGGGTATATCTATCTAACCTTTATTATATTATCTCTATCTGTAATCTATATCTATACCTAACCCACCCACCCCCCTCTCTCTCTCTCTCCATATATATATGTACAGGAGGACAAAGACAGGGGAAGGGAAAAGGTAAGGGTATAATGAAAGGTAAGGTATAACACTGAGGGCTGGGGAAGATTTTTAGTGCAAGCAGTGCCAGAGTTCTGTAAACACAACCTGACACAGCAAGAGCTAACACAGAACAAGAGTCAAACAGCCTGACCCTGGAAAACATAAAGGGTTGCAATGCCCTCCCCAAAGCCCCCATGATTAGTTATGGGATGCAGGAGGAATGAGTAATCATAGGGTGCCATTCAACTGCCTGGGACCTGCTTGCACTGCTCATTGGCCAGTGATTACATCCATCAGGTCCTTCCCCTCCTATCACAGGCCCAGTTCAAGAGTTTAACACTGTTTCTGGCTCTGAGATGTCTGCTCCCTCCTCCCCCCTCCACATTTCCCTCTAAAAAAACACTTGCCAGGCAATAACAAAATCAATTACTGTCATTATTGTTATTGAATTCATTATTTATCTTTGTTATTGTTATTGCAATAATAACAAAAACTGATAATGTCATTACCATTATCAATATAATGAAAATGAAGTAAACACCCCTATCTAATAACAATAATACTATAGTATATATCCTGTTCTATCCTTCCCAAAAGTGGCTCAGGTGACTTTTCAACAAAAACAAAATTGAATAAAATACATAAAAGCCTAAATTTACTATCCACTCCCTGCCTTACCTCACACTTAAGGAAAACCCAGGTCACTCGCTCACCAGGGTCCCATAACTCTGCCCATAACCCCTCTTCTCAACAGGGATGGTGGCAGGGAGAACTTCTCAGCCTACCTGTATCCTCACTCCTTTCCTCGCACCCCAAACCCTATTCCACCTAGTTTCCCCCCACCACAATATCCAACTACCTCCGAAAAGCATAACAGTCTCTACAACCCCAAACCCCCTGAACCACCCTGACATACTCCACCCCACTCCTACCACTGCAGTTCGACTCCCACCCATTCCTCACCACATGTTCCACATTTGGAGGGTGGAGGTGGGGCAGTCTTAGCGATGACCACCAGTCCAAGCCCTCCCCAGAAGCAGGTGCTGCAAAAGAGTTAGAGAATGGAGATGGTTATGAATTTGATTTATGGAGTTAATAGTACAAAGCTTGTTGTACTATACATTTAGTATAAAATGTATACTAAATCAAATGATGGCAGAATAGAGATAATCACCCCATGTTCAGGCATTGTAGAACTATTACTTTTGAAAGTCATTAAAATTCTTCTTACATGTGCAGGACACTTATTGCATTTTTTCAAATGTTTTTTCATCCTGGTAACATTATTGACACGTCTTGGAATAAAATGTGCACTCTCCAGTAACATTTAACTCCTTTCTCTGTTTTTTACAAATATTTCAAGATTGTAATTGATACCTTGGGTATTATGAACAGTGTGAAAACCCCTCAAGTGTGGAGGTTATTCTCAGTTTGAAGGAAAGGAGAAGATCTGGATCCAATCTGGATAAAAACTAAAATCTATTGACTTTGTAAGAGGTTTGGGCCAGCGCTGGCACAAAATGAACTGGCGCTCCTACTTGTACAGGAGCACACTACTGGTAGACACCCAGGAATGCAGGTGATGGATATAACAAAAAGATCATACCAACCAATCAAAAGAGGGCTTGTGGAATATAAAAGTCCAAGGCTCAGTTGTGGGATATAAAAGCCCAAGTCTTTAGTGCTCTGAAGGGGCTATCCTGAGAGGGAGAAGAGTGAGGGCTGGGAGGATGGTGAGCTTTTCAAACTTTGGCTCAAGCAGTCTGGCCATAGAAGCATCAATCATCAACAGGACTTGGTCAGCAGCTGGAACCTCTGCTCCTCATGACCCAGGTAGGATCTGTTCTTTTTATTAAGCAAAGACTTTTTGGACTGTATAAAGGTTTCTGGAATTCCATGCCAAACCTAATATGAAAGGAGGTGAAGGGTGATGGGGTGTTTTTAGTTTTGTGGGGTATTAATTATTTATTTTGCATTTGTATTTTATATGTTTGTGAGCCATCTTCAGCCTTCGGGGATAAGGCGGGATATAAATCTAAATAAATTAAATAAATACTCTGGTGGAGTACTCTGGTGGAGTAGGGTGTTAGAAGGCCAGACCCATTCAACCTGCCTAGGCGTACTGGGAGCTGGTTGGGAAAGGGTGAAAGACTTACCCCAGGATCAGACCCTTGGAAACTGCATAAAGCTTAAGGGAAGTAGGGATTTACAATAAGAGACTGTTAAGGAGACTTGATGTGTGAGCTGAGCTGTGAGCTGATTCCTCAAGTGACTCATCAGTGTCCCCTGCAGGGTCTAGTTGGAAGCCTGGTTACAGACTTGGTTTAAGCAGAGAGCTGCAAGCAGCATGGCCTCCAGTTGTTCTTTTCCCTCCTGTTTCCACAAGCATCACTTGATCATTCATACTGGGTGTTTTTAGACGAGCACTTCACCACCCACCACCTACTCATCATACACATTGGCACCCTATGCAGCCCTGTAACATGCATGATGAGTGGGTAATGGGTGGGGAGGTGTTTGTCTAAAAACACCCACTGACTCACTTGGGTACAGTGGAAGCCACATTCTTACCTAGTACTTTTCTACCCCCACTGGCAGTGGCTCTAAGCTTAAGCAGCAGAAGCATGAAGAAGGCCAAGAGAAACAAATGAATAGGTGGGCTATGAAAATCTGAATATTAGGATGGCAAAATCAAAATATATTATTAAAATCTGTTTACAATATAAAACACAGATTATTGGCTTTTAATCTACATGAAAAAATACAACTAAACAAATGTGAAAAATTTTCCAGAAAACTACCCCTTGGTAATGTTTGAGTTAGAGGTTATAATAATTGGGTGTAGTTGACGTGTAACATCTATTGATTCTTGTGTAGTTGGACTAGGGTGGCTTGTTGCTGTGCTAATGCTTCCAAAAGACCAATTGCGGCCTCACTATGCTCCATTTTGTCAATGGCCATTGCCAAAATATTGTTCCACAAAGTGACCAGGTCATCGACAGAGTAGCTGTCAAGGTCAGTAGGTAAATCCCCCAGAGAGTTCTGAAAACCAATCGAATCCATTAGTATCCAGGGACAGACCAACCTAACCAGTCCATCACCCTGGCGGGGGCATAGCAAAACAGAGATCTGGGCTTTCAGTAGGTAATGATCCACCTATGACAATAGTGTTGTAACCACACACCCTGACAATTAGAACCCATGCTTCTAGGCTCGTGCAAAACTTAAAATCCAACGTATGTCCAGCCTCGTGTGTGCAGCCAGATATTACTTGGGATAGGCCCATGGTTGTCATGGTGACCATGAACTCCTGCTCTGCCGCTAAAAGACCAGTCTCAGCATGTTTGTTGAAATCACCCAAGACAATAGGTTTAGGTGACCTCAACACCACCTCTGAAACCAGCTTGGCTAGAGCAGTCAGGGAATCAGCTGTGCAGTGGGATGGTCAGTACACCAAAAAAATCCCCCGTCTATCCCCAAATCAAACACATGGTGGACACATGCTCTATTGCAGTGTGGTCTGATGGTCATATCCCAATAGCAGAACCACTTCTTTGCCCTTACCCACATTTTAAAAAATAGTTTAGAAATGTACCATTTTTCCTCAGTATTTTTTTTTTCTGGGGAAACATTTTCCCCATGAAGCTCAATAAAGAAATAAATCTCTTGGGCGAGGCCCAAATATTATTTCTGTACCTTCCTGGAGGCACACTGTCTGGGACAAGGTTTGAGAAAGTCAGACAGACAAATGTGGCAGGTTTCCAGATTGTAATTGTGTTATAATGTAAGGCAAAATGATTTTACAGTAGTTAAAAAAGATGCAATAAACATATGCAGAAAATGTATAACTGAATAGACAATTGAAGCAGACCAATTTAGAATGTCAACTTGGCTCTCACTTTTAAAACAAAGGTAATAATTGCATAGCAAAACAAAGCACACAAACTCTTTTAACCTAATTCAATAATCCAGTTCTATGAAATTCAGCATAGGAAGCCATACACTAGTACATCCACAATATACTCCTATCAGTATGTCCTAAATATTAACATTGACAAGGCTTGCAGCACAGGATATGAAAATCAGGAACTCTAATAAAAGCAAAGGCTCCACATTAAATCTAAAATGTCTTGTGTAATCCATTTGACCGTTTAGCTATGCTTGATGTGCCAGGGAATGATTTTAATTTGAGTTTTAGTTGCTCCATAACTTACATACTGAAAAATCATTGCAGTGTATTAAATTAAATTAAATCCTCATCAAAAACGCAGAAGCAACAGATAAATAGAATTTCCAAATTCTTCTTGAATCCCCTTGGGACAGCTGGCACTTTTTAACAAAGGTACAAAGGTTTGAAAATATAATCAATATGTGACCATGCATATTACAGAGAGCATGGTGATTTCCATGTAATTAAATTGCATTTATCATGCACCTTTGACCACCTCACCTGCACTGTTTACTAATCTTTCTCTTTCAGGGCTGCATGAAACAGTTCAGACCTCACTGTGGTTTTAAGCTGCCACCAATTTTCATTTTTAAATACTTATAAAATCTTATCAAGATAATCTTCCCTTTACTGTAAAATAAACATGTAAAGATGACACAGTGTTAGAGTGTGGTATAGAAATTTTATTAGTAAGTCTTTGAAATGAATAGACATGAGTCTACTCATAGCAATGAGTAGCAAGAATCAACATAGTCAGAAACTATGTGGCACAGAACCTAAAATATGGTGCCAAACTGTCCTTATAACTCACCATTCCCTTCATTCGTAACCTGAAGTCCCCTTTGTATCAGATTGACCTGTCCATTGTCCAGGGTGGTGGTGGTCGGCTGGACTGGACTGGGCTAGGCTGAGCCCCTGGGCTGCAGATCCTTAGCCTCAAAATTTATTTTTCCTATGACAGCAAAACAAAATAGATACTTGCTGGCTCTTTTCTTATTATCTGAAGTGTTTTCATATTTCTTGTCCTCTTATTTTATTTTATTTTTTTCTTTTATAAGGTAATGTCATACAGCTGGATAGTGTGCCTGCACAGATCCGGTCTCAAGATCTGTTTCCTTTGCCACCGACTGTAAACTTTGTGGAGAAGGGAATATGTCTTATCAGGGGTGGCTGGTGGGTTTTGAGGTGGGAGGGGCAGTAAGGCCGGCGGGTCAAGGGGTGGAGCTAGGGCAATGGTGGGAGGAGCCAGGGCAATGGTGGGCCAGCCCCAGGCATGTGCCATATGTGTGGCCGCACATGGCCCCGCGGCCAGCTGGGGCCCCGCACTTGCCCGGCTGGGCTTCAGGCTGCAGCCAGCTTCTCCCCCAGTAAGTGATTCTTCCTCCCCTCCCTGGCTCCAGACCCCATCCCTCACCTGCCTCCTAGGAGCACTGCAGGAGCAGCAGCTGGACACTTGATCGGGCTGGGAGATAAGGCTGTTTGTTTACAAACAGCGCCTCCCCATGTGCTGATCAGAAGGTTGCTGCCTTGTAAAGAAGGTTCTTCGAGATGGCTTCCAACGTTCTCACAACTGGGTTGTGCATGCTCATCCTATGGAAATAATAGACTGCATGATGGTCTTGAGCTCCTCTAGTATAAAAAGCACTCTTCCTCCTCAGAATGACAGTTCCTTCCAACCCTTTCTAGAAATATAAGAAAAGAATTCCATGAGGGGCTGGAAGGGTGGGTATTTGTGAGAATGTTAGGACCCATCTCAAAGAACCTTGTTTACAAGGTAGCAACCTTCTGTTCTTCTTCGAGTTGCTCCTCACATGATATTTTTACATGGCTCCACCGGGTGGGAGTCCGTGGGCGTGCCAGTGCATGGGTGGGTCATGCACATGGCTGCACACGCATCCCCACTCACCCACCCCACATCCACATAGTAACCACCATTTCCCCCGGTTGCTCCGTGTGTGGGGATGAGTGGGGGGGGTGAGTGGGGATGCGTGTTAGACGAGCGCACACGCACCCCCACTCACTATGAGCGTGTGCACCACGTCATTCACACGGGGTTCCCCCACCCATGAACACACAGAAATCTGCATGTTCATGGCTGGGAGAGGCCTGTGTAAAAAGGGCCACATTCTCACAACTGTGTTACTTATACTATCTTAGGTAGGAATTTAGGATGTAAAGCAATATGTATTCTATCTTGGAAAATAAGTCTGCAAATATGGTTCTGAGATTATTATGGCTGCTATTTCACTAACTCTTCTTAATGAAGTTATTGCTAACAGGAATACTGTCTTTAAACCCACACCCCATAACCAGTTCATTTGTGCCCCCCATATAATCAATTCACGCTGCCCCATGGGCACAAATGAACTGGTTATGGGTGGGGGGCAGCGTGAATTGATTATACGGGGGCAGGGGCACAAATGAACTGGTTATGGGGTG
>QEPC01012655.1:5481360-5499916 GCA_003113815.1 Sphenodon punctatus | reverse complement strand
GATTATGGCGGCACAACTGAACTGGTTATATGTCTCTTTTCATGGCATAATGCGCTTAATAAGCTGGCTGCATTTTTGGTGTCTTGTGTGTGTGATAGCAGCACCTCTGGACTGGTCGCACTGCATGCATGCACAAGGCACAGGTGGCACCGGCAGCAAGAAGCAACAGGCCCTGGAGGCCAGACTGGCTAAGCTCACCCCCTCCTCCAGTAAGGCAGTGGATGCAGTCAGTCTCTCTGTGCTTGCCTCACTGCCCGCTTGGCTGCCCCTGCAGTGGAACCACTTCTGGGGAGTGGTGGTAGACACTCTGCTGGGGAGGGGGGGAAGCATTAGGAGGCCATGCTTCTCCATGATTGCTTGGAGTGGTGGAGAATGGGAATCCTTCCTGTCCAGAGGGAGCAAGTTTTATGTAAATGTATACATTTGCCTAATTAGGTCAGGCCTAATTATGCAAATTAGGCCCCACACCAAGACTTCGCACATGGCCTCACAAACCCTGGGGCCGGCCCTGCATGGACGCGGACCAGAGGGCCATATGCTGGCAGCACTCGGTCCTATGTGTGGAGTGGTACTGGATGCACACCAGCATCATGGGTCTCACCCCTGACCTCATCCGGGGGTGCCTGACCAGGAGAGCATCAGCCGCTCGGCACACCCACCATGGGTGCCGGTGCTCCCTGGCCCAGCTCAGGGCCCTGCAGGCAGCCGGGGCATACCAACGGGCCCTGTGCCCCGCCTGAGTGCACCCAGCTGCACTGCGAGAGGCAGCTGGCCAACACCACCAGCACCAGGCAGCCATGGGATGAGCCGTCATACTTGCAATGCCCACACAACGGCGGCTATGGGTCACGGAGAGGGCATAGGAATGGTGGGCCGGGGCCCTGGCTTGATGGGATGATGCAACATGGAGGGCACACTTCCGCATGGACAGGCGGTGCCTCCTGCACCTTGCAGAGCTGCTGGCACCCTGGCTGGAGCAGGAACGCACCCCCATGCGCACCCCCATACCCGTGGTCCAGCGCATTGCCATGGCTGTCTGGGCCCTTGCAACACCTGATTCCTGCCGGTCCGTGGAGCAATATTTTGGTGTTGGATTGAGCACCATCATGGGCATCCTCCGGGACTTCTACGAGGCAGTGGAGGGTGTGCTCCTGGACCGGGTGATCCAGCTTGTGGACCAGGGGGCCATGATGGCCGGCTTCGAGGTTGGTGGCTTCCCCAACTGCCTGGGTGCTGTGGATGGTACCCACATCGAGATCCTCTGCCCCTCCAATGGGGAGGCGTTGGAATACATCAACCAGCATGGGTACCATTTCCTGCAACTCCAGGCGGTTCTTGACCACCGGGGCCAGTTCATAGACCTCTTCACTGGCCACTCCGGCCACAGTCATGATGCCCGGACCCTGACCAACTCTCCCCTCTTTGCCCGGATGTACAGGGGGGGGCTTTGTTGACATGAGAATGTCCAGGATCGAGGGGGTGCTGATGCCCCCCTGCATCCTGGGGGACCCAGCCTATCCCCTCCTTTGCTGGCTCATGAAGGTTTACCTGGTCCCCAGGAATCCTGTTCAACTCCTGGCTCTGTGCCTCGAGGATCGTGGTCGAGAGGGCCTTTGGTGCCCTCCAGCAGCTCTGGAGGTGCCTTGCAGGTCGGCTGGACTTTGCTGTGAAGACCTTGGCCTTTGTGATCAGAGCCTTCTGTTTCTTCTTGCACAACATCTGTGAGACTGATGGGGTAGCAATGACGTTCCCCATGCCCCAGCACCCACCAGGACCCGTGCCACTGTATGTGAATGTGGAGAACCTGAGGGAGTATCACTATGCCAAGCGGATCTGTGCTGCCCTGGCAAGGCGTATCACCAGTGATGCTGGGGCCTGAGCCTGCTGGGCATACACTCAGCTGGCCCCACCTGTCATCGCACCTCACCCTAGGTGATTCCCCCAGTGCCTTCCCAGAGCAGATTGTCAGACAATAATTGTTAAAGTTGGGTACACCCGTGCCTTTATTTTACAGTTTGCGCATCCTGTGACCCCCTCCCCCCTGCTGCTCCCTGTTCTGCCCTATCTCCCCCTCCTGTTGCTTCCTGGGACATCCCCTAGGCCACCATGGAGCTCTGGGAGCTCCCCTCACCCCCACTGTTGGTCTCCCTGACCATGTCCTAGGAGGCCTCAGGGTCCGGAACGGCCTGTGCAGTGGGGATGGGGGTGGGGGCAGTGCCAAAGGGCCCCCCCTGGGCAACTGCTGCCTCTGGAGGCCAGGTGGGACAGGGAGGTGGATGTGCGGGCCCTGAGGCCATGCTGGCAGCTGGGGTGCGCCATGGGGGCTGGTTGAGATGCTGGGACCAATAAGGTGCTGCGGGAGTGGCCACCATGATGTAAGTGCTCATGGTCCCTGCATGCAGCAACAAGGAGGTGACAATGTCCAGGGACCTGTCAATTTTCCTCACGTGCTCCCCTCCCAGGTGATCTATGGCTTGGTGTAGCAGCCCCAATGCCTCTATCTGCCTGCTGTGCTCCCAGCACTCCTGCCTCCTTTCCTGGTGCATTTCCACCTCCTTGCGCCAGTCCTTGGCCTCCACTTGCTGAAGGGCTTTCTCCATGGTGGCCTCCATATGGTCAATGGCCGCTATCATCCACTCGCCCTGCTCCGTGCTGGTCTGGACGATGTCCTCCACCAGTTCCTCCCTCTGGCACCATACCCATGCCCTGTACTCCCGCATCTGCTGTGCTGGAGGCACAGGGTTGGCTGGTGGGGGCGCTGCTGGGTGCCCTGTTCGGGAGCGGATTTGATACCATTAGTTGTGTGCGGTCGCATGTCACCTGTCCCTGAGCGGTGCTGTGGGTGGTGGTTGGCCCCCTGGTGGCTTGGTGGTCACGGATCTCTCCCTCAGTGCACCCCCTTTGTGCCCCCCCACCATGTCACATCACCTTTCTCCTCCAGCTATTGCTGCATCTTCTCCCCCCTGTGCCCCTCACCTGGCAGTCCCATGTGACAGGGCGCATGTGCATCTGTTGGGTAACAGAGGTGGGGGCTGCGTTACCCTTGCATGGGCCTGGTCCCCATCCCACCATCCCCCCCTTCCTCTGGCACTGGGGTCCGGCCTGCTGTGCCTGCGCAAAGCTTTGTGTAAAAAAATTAAAAGGGGAAAACCAGCATTTCCTCCTGTAGATCAGGTGCTAGGAGGGGAAAATTGGCAGCTCAAGGCTTCAAGTCTGTTTTAAATAAGGGGACTTCAAGTGTGATTTGTTTCACTTTTAAAAGTTGCTATTTTAAAAAGAAGAATCCACTCAGGAGAGAAACCCTGACACACAGGAGAGAATCCTTGCACGTATACTGACTGGGTAATATTACAGGGTGAGGTCAGCCCTCAGTACATACTGGAGAATTCACCCTACCAGGAAAAGGCCCTATATTAAATGCCTATCTATAGGGAAATTGGTCTGTGGAAGAAACAAAATTCCCCACCTCTGATATAGCACTTTCAATATTCTTCCTACAAGCTCACATACCAGTGAACAAGAGAAAAATCTTAGGGCTGTACCAAATAGTACTTACGAGTACTTGGGCCGAATACTGAAGTTCCAAATAGTTGGCCTGTACCAAATAGTACTTCCGAGTACTTGGGCTGAATACCAAAGTTCTGAATAGTCGGCCCGAGTACTTGGTGGACCTTCGACACTTTTTCTAAGGTTTTGGAATTCAAATTCAGAATTCTGGACTTCTGAAAACTTCAGAAAGTTATTGCAAAGTTCTTGAACCCACAGCCAAAGCACTACCCCGAAAAGCACTACTCAGAAAAGCAGGCTAGCAAGAGTGGGAGAATTGCTCCAGAAGACAACCCCAAAGAATTGCAACTGCATGCAGAAATAAAACAAACAAACACCCAACAGTAGTGTACCCCCAGCATGGCCCACCATCAGCAGTGAGTGCACCCACATTATCATTATGCCAATCAAGCAGTACACAAAGGGTATTTTCAGATGTTACGAGATCACGCTCAACCACAGTCAATTCCCTGTGGTGGGGAATGGTCCCGTAACGTCTGTTGGAGAACTGGAAGTTCCCCCCCAGATGTTACCCATGCTCAATCGCTGCCAGGAATCACATTCACCATGCGATCGGCTGAACCCGCGGGGCCGGGCTGATCGCGTGGTGAATGGGATTCCCGGCGGGGATGAAGGGGCCCATCATGTCTGGATGCAGATCACGGTCCCGAATCCTCACCGGGATTCCAGGCCGTGGTCATTTTGGGTGGGCGCTGCGGCCGCATTGGCCGCGGTGCCCTCCCGTCTCCCCAGAGGGTGGGCAGTGGGGGAGCGTGGGGGGTGGGGCCATGTGCACCACGCGGTCCCGCCCCCTCCCCAATTCCCCGCTGGGATTCCCCGGCACGTTTTTTGGCCGTGCCGGAGTGATCCCAGCAGGGAATCCACGGGTTGTTTCCGTGATGGGGTGAACGCCACCCCGTCACATCTGAAAATACCAAAAAATGCAAGCTAGCAAGGAACATTCGCTCAAGAAGAATACAACCCCTGCAAAACAGTCTGCAACTGCATGGAGAAATAAATCCCACAACCCACCCACCCCCCAAAAAAGCCAGCAAACAGAGGCCCCAGAAGCAGTCACAAAATTAAGAAACCAGATATTCACACAGACACGCTCCCCACCCCCAGTGGCACCCTCTTCCTTGTCCAGCCATTGAGGCAATGGTAACTTGAACCAACCAAGCAAACTTGGGAAGTGAAGCCAGGCAGAGAGATCCCAGTCTGATTCTGACCTCATGGTGCCAAGCAGCTGGAAGAGCAGTAGAAATTACACTTTACAATGAATCAATTAGGCTCGGTTGTGTGCCATGCCACAGCCTAGACAACACACACAACCCTGCAAAACAGTCTTCAACTGCATGGAGAAATAAATCCCACCCAAAAAAATAAAAATAAAATAAGCCAGCAATCACAGGTCCCAGCAGCAGTCACAACATCAAGAAACCAGACATTCACAACTGTTCACACTGCTACAAAAATATTAAGTATAAGAAAAGCTTTTGGAAAAACTTTTGGATTCTGTTTCCATTTTTTCTCCTTCTTTACTCAGTAAACACACACTATATCCATGCCAAATATCCATATTACATACAAATATAAATTACTTAATAAATCTAAAAGAAAAATATAAAATATATCCAAAAGTATATTGTCATGCACAAAATATCCAAAACAAAAATAAAAATATATTAGAAACATAAAAAAGATATTAAAAATATCCCAGAAACCAAATATAAAAAACCCTAAAAAAATAAATCCAAAATAAAATGAAAAATACATGACTCAGGGAAAAGGAACAATTAAAAGAGGTTCTACCATAGTGAAGAACAACAAACGTCAGGAGAATAAATAAATACAAATTAAATACAAATTGAAAATGAATAATATACAAAATAATAAAAGAATAGAAAAATAAATTTTAAAAATGATTTTAAAAAATGTATATTTCCCCAAAGTGGAGAGATCCAGTCTGTTCTCTGGTCCAGCAGCCTTTGAACTGGCCCAGACCATTTCCAGGCTTCTGCTGTATCTTCTGATCTCTCTCCCACTCCTCTCTCCTAAGGAGGGGAGAGAGAGCTAGAAAAGGTGCCCTAAAGCTGTCCTGATTGATTGAGTTCCTCTATTGGAACTCAGCCTGGGAGTCCCGCCTCTTCCCCTCCCCATCACCCCATGGGGAATGCTTTTCTTGGGTGGCCCTGCTGGACGCATACTCACTATCTTTGAGGCCCTGCTGCCAGTCCCACGCGCGTGCGCACGCACACACACACACCTTGGTTGCTCTGGGTTCCCTTGGGCCCACCTACCTTCCATGCATGTGTGGATGTGCAGGGAGGCACTTCTGGCCCTGCCCCTACCTGCCCAAGTTCACTGCTGTGGCCACCAATATTAAGCCTAATATTGGGCACACTCACAATAGTGCGGTTTGCTACTATGCATGATTGGACATGTGCACACTGTTGCACCATCTTTGCTCTCTGTGTTCCCTGGGAGCATGCTCAGATAGCAGATATGGTGCCAGCAGTGTGCACATGCACAATAGCACATAGCAGCAAACTGACCTATTGCACATGCACTTAATCTTGGGTTTAATGGCGGTGGCAGTGGTGATGAATGGGCGGAGCAGAAGCAGGAGGTTTCTGGGGGCTTGTGCCCAGGGCTTTGGTGAGAGCATAATGCATAATTTCTAGGTACCTGATCAGTAACTGAGTAGTCCATCAAGTACCCCAATGCAGTACTCAAAATAGGCATTACCTGCATGTAGCAAATCAGCTACTCCTTTCCGCTCTAGTATCTTTCTATCCCTCACAGCCTCCTTTTGTATGTTTGACCAGCTCCTCACCCTGACCCTACTGGGAGAGGCAATCTGAATGTTTGGAAGCTGGAACTCCCTACTTAAAAGGCCAGTGACTGTCCTACCACAGGCAGATGCTCCACATTAACTAATAGGGACATGCCTGTATAGATCACCATTCCATTTATCAGCTTATTGTCAGACTCCCAAAGGGGGTGGGGAACCTCAGGCCCGAAGTCCAGATGTGGCCAATGACTCATTTTTATTTGGCCCTTTTCCAGTTTCTGGATCTGAATCCAGTTTCTACCCACAAGCACTGAAAAACTGATTTGGGGCTAAGGGAGCAGATGAGGATATGCACACAAGAGATCCGTAGCACATATCCATGATCTGGATCCTTCTCTTCCTGAGCACACATCTTAAACACCCCTGTTCCCAATTTCTACACAGCCTTTGGAGCTTGTACTAATTTTCAAAGTGGCCCCTGGGAAAGAAAAGGTTCCTCACACCGGCACTAGAAACTGAGCTTTCCTTATCTGTAAGTTATCTTGAAAAGAAGAGGTGAAATGCAAAAAATTAGAGAGAAAAATTATTCAGTTGAAAAAACATTTAAGATGATGTTTTGCCTTCATCAGGAGCAAGAGTTAGGTCAATATTGAGCTCATACTGGGAGGATGGGGTTTTTACTTTCTTATTTTTATGCTTCCCCTTTTATGTGTATTTTATATGTATTTTTTAATGATGCTTAAACTTTTGTAAGCTGTCTCAAACTGCTTTGGCAAGAGAGGTGGGGTATAAATAATGAAAATAAATAAATACATTTCAAAAACTCATCTACAATTAGCCTTTACACCATTCAGAAAAAAATCCATGAACACATGCAGAAATCAGTCCTTCCCTTCTTTGTCCCTCTGTCATAAGTGTGATTTGCTAAGGCAGGGCCTTATTATTATTATTATTAGCAAACATTTATATAGCACCAGCAATGTACCTGACGCGTACAAAGTAATTGAGTAGACATGGTCCCTGCCCTAGGGCTTACAATCTGAGAGATGGGGGGGAGGAGACGAAGGAAGGGGAAAAGAGGGAGAGAGACAGACCTTAGGTAACAGATTGTACTGTATGGAGGGTATCAGCAGGAGTTAGGTGAGGGGAGCAAGGAGTCGGTGAGGGCAGAGTGGAAGAGGTGGGTCTTGAGGTGGGATTTGAAGGTACGAAGGGAAGGGGCACGGCGGATGTGGGCAGGGAGGGAGTTCCAGGTGTGTGGGGCAGCTAGGGAAAAGGCAGTTAGGGGAGCAGAGGAGGCGTAGGAGGGCGAGAGAGGGGACAGAGGAGGAGTGGAGTTCATAGACTGGAGTACAGAGGGAAATTAGCGCAGAGAGGTAGGGGGGAGCAAGGTTGTGAAGAGCTTCATAGGTGAAGACTAGGAGCTTGTGCAGGATTCATTCAGGAAGGGGAAGTCAGTGAAGCGAGGAGGGGCTGCACGTGGTTGAAGCGACGGGCGAGGTGGATGACCCTGGCAGCAGAGTTTGGGACAGAGATAAGGGGAGAAAGGGGAGACCGGGGGAGGCTAGTGAGAAGGAGGTTACAGTAATCGAGGCGAGAGATGGCCAGGGCATGAACAAGGGTTTTGGCAGAGGAGACAGAGAGAAAAGGACGATTCTTAGCAATGTTATGTAGGGAGAAGCAACAGAGTCGATGTAGGGTTTAAAAGAAAGGGTTGAGTCAAAGTTCCTTAAAGGAACAACAGAACTGCTGAAGAAAACTTATGCAAGAAATTTAGCCGAGGGCTTAGATTCTCCTGTTACACCAGTGTAAATGCGGATAGTAGGGTAGTTAAGTATGGGATTAAGTTTGCCCCAATGGAATTTCTTTGAAATAGTGGATTGCCCCTATGTGCCTGATATCATATCCTTCTGTGGGTGTTTTTAAATAAAACGCTACGATGCACGGCCACCTAGGAGCCACTCATCTGACCGCCCATCTGAAGGCAGACCGGGGGGATGCATGCTCCTGTGAGCCATGCAGCACCCACTCAAGGTCACTCATGGGGCACTGTCAAAAATAGAGTGTTCTGTGTGGGGCAAACCAAAAAGGTGCATGGCAAGGGGTGCCCAAGCATTCCCTGCCCGTATGAACTGAAGAGGCCACCCACACCAGCAGATAGGTCCCCCACCCAGAGGCACAGTGGGCGGGGGACACAACCGTTGCAAGTCATAGAAGCTGGCCGCGAGTGCTGGGGAGCCCAGTTCCCCAGCACTCACATCCAGGGCATGTCAATTTCAAAGGCCAGCCCAGCATGCTTCTCCTCCCCCATGGTCTGTGGCAGGAGGCGGCTTCCGCGGTAGCCACACTCTGAACTGCCCATTTAAATCCTTCCCTGTGCACGCCACCTGTGTGACTTCTCTGCAGCTGTGACACTCAGCTGCCATGGACCCCGCCCTTCAAGCCTTGCTCGTTTAAAAACACCCTGTGTTATTGTAGGCAACTCAACTGTTTGTTCTTTTTGTTGTATGCTTTAATGGCTAGGTTATATAAGTGGGTGGGTGTAAAGGCATGAGGGAATATGTATAGATATGCAAGTGTTTTGGGCTTTGCATGGCAGTTCACCAGTGACTAATGCTGAAACTAGTCTTTTGATTTTTCTGACCATCTGTTTTATACATTCAAAGTACCAAAGAGCTGTAATTTTTTTAAACAGAAAAACAGGCAACTTGTAATTGAGTCGAATCTTTGCTAAATCTGAATCCATCCTGCATTTCTTGTGACCCTACTCCTCATGTCATCCCTTCCACAAAGTAAGATTAGCAGAGCTGAAAAAGTGTGTATTTTTGATACCTTTTACTTAGGAAGAACTGCAGGATGATTTACCACAAGCCTTTTAACAATGATGACTTCATTCTGCATGAATTAGGACTTGGATTGCTAAAGCTCAATACGCTTGCATTTTCCATACTAAACATGAAATCTGATTTGTCTGCTGTATGAAATAAGTGAATCAGAAAACATTAATCATAATTATAAAGCTGAAGGTTATGACACAAATTTGAAAAAAAATAAAAATAAACAATGGCTCTTCTGTAACAGGCATCATTTCACTCTCATAAAGAACTGATCTAGTAATTCAAACCAGAAATTGCCCAGAATGTTGGACACACATTGGACCTTTTCATATGCTATTTTATAATTGAAACTTGTTGACATTATTTTATGCTTGTAACTTCATAGACGGGAGTAATTTGTTACATCAGCATCACACATCTGCGCAAGCATTTGTCATGCTGCTGTTGATTTTTTGTTTCAGCTGGCCGAAGCAAAGCTGGAGTTAACGGAACAATATTGTGGTATGTGGAGGCTAACATTAGAGGACAAAACTGGACTTCAAAGAAGAAGCACATATGGTTTTGACTTTTATAAAATGGCAGGTGGACATGAAAAAGGTTGATTTCAAATTTATTTTCATGATAGCAGCAACTTCTTAAAAGACCAGGAGGAAGATTAATTTTCAATTTGGAATTCCTAATAACTGAAACAAGATCACAGTTTTACAACTTCCTGAGGTAAAGTTGGAGAGAGGCTAGGTCATGTAGATATAATAAACCAATGGTAGGCTAAAATGTAAGGGATGTGAATGGGTGATGCTATTGGAAAAGCTGTTGGAAAATCAAAGCATATGTTATATATATATATATATAAGGGATGTGAATGGGTGATGCTATTGGAAAAGCTGTTGGAAAATCAAAGCATATATATATACACACACACACACACACACACACTTAAAACAATAGGAATAAACCTACAAAACATGGGTGATAATTTTAATTAAAATAGTATTTCAAACATACCTAGTTAAGTATTTTAGAAATATTAACTTTAAAGGAACACTAAGTACTTCTGATTATATGAAGGAATAATGACACTTTTCATTTGTAGATTATCACCTGTCACTTTAAATCTAGCATCAGGCCAAGTCTCTGAAACCCTCATGCCAGGAAGCTAGTGTTCCTCTTGTCTGAATCTAGAGCTTATTGAAACTCTAAAATTGAATCAAATATGATGATGTGAAAGATAAGATTAAGGTATCTGTAAATTACAAGTGAAAGTTTACCATGGCCAATGGGACAATAGACTTTTCTATTTTTCTCTCTTTGTTTCTTTTGCTTTGGGATCATGTCTTGAAGCCCTTTAAATAGTAAAGTAGCATAAATATTCACTCTGATGAAACCTTTCATCACCAGATACAAATAAATTAAACCAGACCATTCATGAGGCAAAGTAAGAAAAGCAGTTGCCTGGAACCTCATTTTTTAGGGGGGGCGGGGGAGAACCATGATCTTGAGGCAGCAAGATGCCCAGAGCCCCTGCCCAGGCATTCCTCCCACTGCTTAAAGGAACTAATGCTGACTAATGACTAGCATGGAGAGTCTCTGGTCACTGGGCAGCAGCAGCTAGAGCTGTTTGACTGGCCCTGAGATTTAAATGTTACACAAGTGTGTCTGTATTTCCCAGTCTACCATCCTAAGAGCACTTACGTGCTCTCTGTCTCATTACAAGCTTGTAAGTAATTTCAGGATTGAGACTTGTGGCTAATTTACTCCTCTGGGTATTTTCAAATGAGATGATAGCCTGCTGGAGTCTGTGTTCTGTCTGTACAGCCCCTACTGTGTTTTTAGTGCAATGAACCTCACAGACGGGCAGGTGTTTTCCCCTGCAGTGCTCCACCCCCTTCCCCACAACCGAGAAACGGTCACTCCTTGGACACTCTAGGTTTCTGCCCACAACTCTATGGTGCTGTATAAGCATGAGGCTGCATGCAACCTAACTGACAGGATGCAGACGTGGGAGCACATTAGCCCAGATTCATCTGCACAGTGGGTCAGCGATGTCCCTAGACATCATGAGTGGGTGGTGGGTGTTGGCCACATGGCAGGTGCGGGCTAACATCTGGAAGATACCTAATAAATGGGAAGTGAACACCTACTACGCACCCACTTCTTGATGTTGGCTATTGTCTCATGTGCTTTTACTAGGGGTGGGACTTGGGAGAAAATACCAGTTACCAGATTTACCGGTTACCGGATCTCTGATTACCGGATTAGAACCGGTATACCTGTACCGGATCTTTTCCTGTTGAAATCAATGGGCAACTTTTCCCATTGAAATCAATGGGAGAGAAAAGTAAAACTGAAATTACCTGCAAATGCAATTCAATTACAAAAAAAGTAAAAACACAAGTGAATCTAACTGCAAAATAACCAACCAGTACCACCAGACCACACTTTGTGCCCCCACAGCCCCCATTAGACCCCACAGCCAACTACCTATTTTTTTTTTATTATTCTTTAAAATAAAATAGGTTTTTTTTAAAAGCAAAAGCAGTGTTCTACACTCAAAATGTCAGTGTCAGGCCATCACACAGGAACAGCCAGCCCCCAGCACACTACACTTTGTGCCCCCAGCCCCCACGGGCCCCAGTAGCCCCCAACGGGCCTACTACCATTTAAATTTTTTTTTATTTAAGCAATAGTTTAACTTTTTTCCCACAGCGCTGCCACTCAGAAATCAGATTATGAATAAATCACAGCAACCAACTGGCAGTATTAACAGAGACAGACTACTACCACTAGTCCTAGACTAACTTTGGCTACACTTTGTGCTCACAGTCACAGTCAGTAGCCCACAAGGGCTGGCCCCAATGGCCACACTACTAATATTTTTTTTTGAAAACTGTTTTTTTCCCACAGCACTGGCACTCATAAATCAATCACAAATCATCAGATTGATTCTATCACAGCAACTGCAAGGCTGAAACCACCAGCAGCCCAGAAATCGCAGTTCAGAGTTTAATGCGGGGTTAACTTACAACATTGCATCACTGTTAGTTTTGTTTACTTTTTTCCCCCAAACCAGACCCCCAGAAGAGATCACGTTGCTTTCGCCTACCTTTATCCTGAACCTCTGAATCCTCAATCTTCATTCCCTCCTTGGCCACCAGTAGGCTTCTTAAAGGTTCCTTTTTGCGGGGTGATGGGAATATCCTTTGAACCCCGTGCTGTTGCAGGAGGGGGGCTGGTCTGGGGAATGGGCCGTGTCATTGGGGAGTGGCCCCCACCCCCCGGAAGATGTTCCACCCTCCCAAAGCCCTCTGCATGTCTTCCTGGGGGTGGGGGCGGCCAACCCACATGTCAGGCTGATGTGTTTGTTTTGTGTGGTGTGCTCTGTGACTGGGTGANTAAGGGATGTGAATGGGTGATGCTATTGGAAAAGCTGTTGGAAAATCAAAGCATATATATATACACACACACACACACACACACACTTAAAACAATAGGAATAAACCTACAAAACATGGGTGATAATTTTAATTAAAATAGTATTTCAAACATACCTAGTTAAGTATTTTAGAAATATTAACTTTAAAGGAACACTAAGTACTTCTGATTATATGAAGGAATAATGACACTTTTCATTTGTAGATTATCACCTGTCACTTTAAATCTAGCATCAGGCCAAGTCTCTGAAACCCTCATGCCAGGAAGCTAGTGTTCCTCTTTTCTGAATCTAGAGCTTATTGAAACTCTAAAATTGAATCAAATATGATGATGTGAAAGATAAGATTAAGGTATCTGTAAATTACAAGTGAAAGTTTACCATGGCCAATGGGACAATAGACTTTTCTATTTTTCTCTCTTTGTTTCTTTTGCTTTGGGATCATGTCTTGAAGCCCTTTAAATAGTAAAGTAGCATAAATATTCACTCTGATGAAACCTTTCATCACCAGATACAAATAAATTAAACCAGACCATTCATGAGGCAAAGTAAGAAAAGCAGTTGCCTGGAACCTCATTTTTTAGGGGGGGCGGGGGAGAACCATGATCTTGAGGCAGCAAGATGCCCAGAGCCCCTGCCCAGGCATTCCTCCCACTGCTTAAAGGAACTAATGCTGACTAATGACTAGCATGGAGAGTCTCTGGTCACTGGGCAGCAGCAGCTAGAGCTGTTTGACTGGCCCTGAGATTTAAATGTTACACAAGTGTGTCTGTATTTCCCAGTCTACCATCCTAAGAGCACTTACGTGCTCTCTGTCTCATTACAAGCTTGTAAGTAATTTCAGGATTGAGACTTGTGGCTAATTTACTCCTCTGGGTATTTTCAAATGAGATGATAGCCTGCTGGAGTCTGTGTTCTGTCTGTACAGCCCCTACTGTGTTTTTAGTGCAATGAACCTCACAGACGGGCAGGTGTTTTCCCCTGCAGTGCTCCACCCCCTTCCCCACAACCGAGAAACGGTCACTCCTTGGACACTCTAGGTTTCTGCCCACAACTCTATGGTGCTGTATAAGCATGAGGCTGCATGCAACCTAACTGACAGGATGCAGACGTGGGAGCACATTAGCCCAGATTCATCTGCACAGTGGGTCAGCGATGTCCCTAGACATCATGAGTGGGTGGTGGGTGTTGGCCACATGGCAGGTGCGGGCTAACATCTGGAAGATACCTAATAAATGGGAAGTGAACACCTACTACGCACCCACTTCTTGATGTTGGCTATTGTCTCATGTGCTTTTACTAGGGGTGGGACTTGGGAGAAAATACCAGTTACCAGATTTACCGGTTACCGGATCTCTGATTACCGGATTAGAACCGGTATACCTGTACCGGATCTTTTCCTGTTGAAATCAATGGGCAACTTTTCCCATTGAAATCAATGGGAGAGAAAAGTAAAACTGAAATTACCTGCAAATGCAATTCAATTACAAAAAAAGTAAAAACACAAGTGAATCTAACTGCAAAATAACCAACCAGTACCACCAGACCACACTTTGTGCCCCCACAGCCCCCATTAGACCCCACAGCCAACTACCTATTTTTTTTTTATTATTCTTTAAAATAAAATAGGTTTTTTTTAAAAGCAAAAGCAGTGTTCTACACTCAAAATGTCAGTGTCAGGCCATCACACAGGAACAGCCAGCCCCCAGCACACTACACTTTGTGCCCCCAGCCCCCACGGGCCCCAGTAGCCCCCAACGGGCCTACTACCATTTAAATTTTTTTTTATTTAAGCAATAGTTTAACTTTTTTCCCACAGCGCTGCCACTCAGAAATCAGATTATGAATAAATCACAGCAACCAACTGGCAGTATTAACAGAGACAGACTACTACCACTAGTCCTAGACTAACTTTGGCTACACTTTGTGCTCACAGTCACAGTCAGTAGCCCACAAGGGCTGGCCCCAATGGCCACACTACTAATATTTTTTTTTGAAAACTGTTTTTTTCCCACAGCACTGGCACTCATAAATCAATCACAAATCATCAGATTGATTCTATCACAGCAACTGCAAGGCTGAAACCACCAGCAGCCCAGAAATCGCAGTTCAGAGTTTAATGCGGGGTTAACTTACAACATTGCATCACTGTTAGTTTTGTTTACTTTTTTCCCCCAAACCAGACCCCCAGAAGAGATCACGTTGCTTTCGCCTACCTTTATCCTGAACCTCTGAATCCTCAATCTTCATTCCCTCCTTGGCCACCAGTAGGCTTCTTAAAGGTTCCTTTTTGCGGGGTGATGGGAATATCCTTTGAACCCCGTGCTGTTGCAGGAGGGGGGCTGGTCTGGGGAATGGGCCGTGTCATTGGGGAGTGGCCCCCACCCCCCGGAAGATGTTCCACCCTCCCAAAGCCCTCTGCATGTCTTCCTGGGGGTGGGGGCGGCCAACCCACATGTCAGGCTGATGTGTTTGTTTTGTGTGGTGTGCTCTGTGACTGGGTGAAGGGCCCTGCTGGGGCATTCCATTCCAGACTTCGAGGATGGAGTGCAATGGATTAGCCCCGTTGGGGCACTCCACTCCAGTGTGTGTGTGTGTGTGTAAGAGAGACAAGAAAGATAGATGAGACGAGTGCACTCCTTGCCCTTCCTGGATGGAAAGGGAGCAAAGGAGGCAACTTGTGGGTTGGCAATATATGGGAATAAGTAGTAGATTTCTTACTACTTTTCCCTGGTGGAGTGCTTGGACTGGGAATATTGCCCTGCTGCGGGTGCCATGCTGGCTGTGCAAACCAAGACCATCTGCTGGTCTGAGCTCGTCAATGACACCGCTGACCAAATTTCAGGCCGATGTAATTGCCTGAGTCTTGTCAGGATGTGCACAGGTGCAGGGGAGTGAAGGTAGCCAGAGAGGATATTCCCCTGGGACTGGGCAAGCACATCATGTCCCCCAGTCAAAGGTCTCACCCTCCATGAACCCAAGAAGGGGAAGGTTAGTCTTGAGAAAGACCAACTCTTCCACTGTCTTTGGGTCCAATTTCGAGCAATGTGGGGTCACAATGTCTCCTGCCACACTGAACACCTGCTCCAAGGATACACTCGTAGAGGAGGACATGAGATGTATTGCATGGCTACCTTTGCAAGCGGGGGCCACACATGGATCTTCAATGACCAGTAGGTCATGGGTTTGGTGGATACAGGGCATGGAGGCTTGGCAAGATATTGCAAAACATAAGTGTTTGCAATATCCTGTTGCTCCGGCTCACATGTAGGTCCTGCATCCTCCTCCACCCATTCCTCCAACCATGAAAGAGTCATGGCGGACTGGCCACCACTTGCAACCCCTGTAGGAGAAATAGCACTTGCCTCATGCTGTGGGGGCCACTGCACTTGGCAATACTACCGCACTTCATTGATGAGCTCACCCCTGAAGGTTGTGAAGGGAACAACGAGCGCAGCCATCTTCCTCTTCACTCATGGGTCGAGTAGCATTGCCAGGAAATGTGGCCGACTTTTCAGCAAGACATCGAAATGTCTTTCCAAATTGTCGACCAATGCCACTGACAGCACCCTCACAGACTCACAAAGGTCACCGCAAGAAAGAAATGCCTGCATTCGTTGCTGCAGGATCATGAAAAGCGGTAACACTTGGCACAGACTGGAAACCTCCGAGTTGAGCTCCACCGTGCCAATGTGAAATGGCTCCAGAACCTGCGTCAGCTGCTCCACCACTGTCCAGTCCTCCCCGGACAGTGGTTTTGCCCCAATGCTCCACGACAAGCATAGGGCATGCAGCACCTCCTTCTGCTCCAGGAATCATTGCAGCATAAAAAAGGTGGAGTTCCACCTCGGGACAACATCCTGTATTAGCTGGTGAAGAGGGGAGACCAACTCCTCCTGCTTCTCTTGCAGCGCCCGGCTGACTGAAACTGACCGGTGGAAGAAACCAGCAATCTTCCTGGCAGATCCAAGGATCCCTTCCATGGCCTCAGTCCCAGAGATGGCATTCTGAACCACCAGATTCAGAATGTGCGCACTGCAGCAAATATGGGTGTAGCCACCCTGACTCATGGCTGCAACCATATTCAAGGCATTATCAGTTACAAAGTAACCAACCTCGAAGCTAGATCCTTCAGCGTGGGTCCACCTACCCAGGATGGATCTTCTCACCCCGAGGATTTGCTTCGCTGGGTGCTCACTGTCAAACACACAGGCATCAAGCAATGCCCAGCGTGGCTTGCCAGAGGTCACCACTCCTCCAGTGCTGCTGCTGCTGCTCCTCACTGTGCTGGTGACAGTTACTGGTGACATCTGCCACCAGTGTGCGGTCAACGTCAGATAGGCATGGACCACACTCTGTCTAGTCCACAGGTCCATGGTAAAATGTACCATGGCCCCCTCCGTGCGTGAGAACTCCATAAGGAGCTGGGACTTCACCCTCCCATACAGAGATGGGACAACCTTCGAGTGGAAGGTTTTGCGGCAAGGGACACTGTACCTTGGCTCTAGCAAATTCAACAGCTGCTTGAACCCAACACCCTCAACAAGGTTGAATGGCCACTCATCCAGGGCAATCACTTCCATGATTGCCTAGGGGATGGCCACAGCCCGGGGGTGTCTGGGTGCAAACAGCTGCCTCTTTTCCCAGAGCGCAGTTACAGTCTTCTGGAAGGACAATGACAGGGAAGCATTGGACTGGGATGAGCAGCTAGCTCTCTTCCTCTGCCTTTTCTGGGGATGGGGGTGGTTTTGGTGCCATCATGAGATGGCCTAGAGGTAGCAGTTGTAGTGGGAGTGGAAGAGGGCTCCTCCTCCTCTGAGGAACTATCACCCACAACCTCTACAACTGCCACCTCTCCACGTGGTCACTTGGAACATGACCCCTTGGGATCACAGAGGTGCCCGTGGTGATGTTCCATGTGACTCCTAAGGCCAGAGGTGCCCCATTTCATGGGATCAGAGCCACCATGACTTACCTTCTCATAGCAGTGTGAACACACTGCCTTTGAGTTATCTTTCTCCCAGATGTCGAAATGAGACCACACCCAGGATGTGATCCTCTTCCTGTTTGTTCCTGTGAGGGCAGGAGCAGCACAACTGGGAGTAGACCTTGCAAAGGTAGTGCTCATTGCAATACTTGCAGAAGGGGTGGTGGCAGCAGGCACAGCATGTGTGGGTGTAGAGGGTGGGGCCAGAGGAGACGCGGGTGTGCTACCGTGCATGTCGGCAAGGGGAGAGGGAGGGGTTTCAGGCATGCTAGAGTGTGTGTCAGTGGAGGATGTGGCCGGGGAAGCAGGTGACTGCAAGAGTGTAAGTGCATGCGCAGGGGACAGTGGCACACTAGGAGCAGGACCAGAGGAGGTAGCCAGCGAAAGGTCAACTGCACTAGCAGAGGAAGTAGGAGCCCCCTTCTTCTTCCTGCTAGGCAGCGACCGGGAAGAAGAAGCACCCTCCTCCCATCCCAGCCTCTGTGGTGGCTTCAAGGTATGTCCAGAGACCTTAATCTTGGGTGCACTTGAAGCTGGTGTGCTAGAGGAAGAGGCCACAGGTGGCCTTACCTCCGGTGTCCCTGTGCCAGTCAGAGTAAGCTGCCTAAGAGGAAGAGGCTTCTTGCCTCTTCCAGCACTGCCACTCATGGTTGGTTTCTTAGTTACATGTCAGCGGCTCATCTTTAAGCTGTCGCTGACTGTGTCACCAAGAAAGAACCACCAGCAACAGAGGTGTGTGTGTGTGTGTGTGTGTGTGTTTTTTTTAAAAAAACTAACTTTAACTAACTTTTAAACTAACTTTTAAAAAACTAACTTTAACTAACTTTTTTTAAAAAAACTAACGGGCTAATTAACTTTTTTTTAAAAAAACTAACGGGTTAACTAACGGGGGGCTAGGGTGTGGGCTACAGGTAGGGTCTAGAACTAGGGGTAGAACTAGGAGGTGTAGAACTAGGGTGGGG
>QEPC01012655.1:5464217-5480868 GCA_003113815.1 Sphenodon punctatus | reverse complement strand
GGGGTAGAGGAGGGGTAGGGCAAGGGGGGTGGGGAAGAATTAGGGGGTGGGGTAGAGGAGGGGTAGGGCAAACGGGGTGGGGGTAGAGTGGGGTAGAGCTAGAGTGGGGTAGAGAAGAGAATAGAGTGAGTAAAGTGGGATAGAGGTGTAGGTGTGGTGCTGCTGTGTAAGTGTGCGTGCTCGCCGACGCTTGCACTCGCTTACCCGCAGCCAACTACGAGTCACACGTGACGTCCAACGTTGCCACAGTCCAACACAGTCCAGTGGCTGGAGGATGAAAAAGAAAAAAAATGTTTAATTCAGTGTTGTGCTATCTGCAGTGTGCAGCACACAGTTGCCAGGCCCCACCATTGGCCTTGCAAGCAACCGGGGACCCCCACCCCCAAACCTGAAGAGAACACCAGGTTCAAAAACTGGGGAACCCCCTGGCATTGTCAGCCAGGCCCTGCCAGACTGCCAAGCAGCATGGCACCAGTGCCACCCAACAAAGAACACGCAAGCCACGCCAGTGAGCCACCATGAGTGTACAGCAGTGGGGCACCCCACACCCCAAAACAAGTGGGCACAGCCAGCCAGGCAACCAGTTTTCCCACATCCCATCCCACCCCACCCTGGCTCAGCTTCCAAAAAAGTCTCAGACAAGACACACCCAGCAGTCACACACAGGCCCCACCATTGCCCTTGCAAGCAACTGGGGTACCCCCACCCCCAAACCTGAACACAACACACAAGCCAAGTTAACACAAGCAAGCACACAGCAAGTCACATTTGTCCCCAACCCACACAGTGCACACAGGCCCCACCATTGGCCTGGCAACCGGGGAACCCCCCCACCCCCAAACCTGAACACAAAACACAAGCCAAGTTAACATTAACACAGTGGGCACTGCAGTGGGCACCCCCACACACCCCAAAACAAGTGGGCACAGCCAGGCAGCCAGCATTCCCACATCCCATCCCCCACTGGCTCAGCTTCCAAAAAGCCTCAGACAAGACAGCCAGTGTTTAGTTGAGCAAAGAGAAGATTTATGGTAGAGGAGAGACACAATTGCCTTTTTTTTTTTGCACTGCAGTCTCATAGAACCCTCACCCAGAAACCAACTAAAATTTGATGTTTGGGAAGGGAACCCTCACCCAGAGACCAACTAAAATAGTTTGTAGTGGGCAATGCAGTGGGCATGGGCACCCTCACACACCCCAAAACAAGCGGGCACAGCCAGGCAGCCAGCTTTCCCACATCCCATTCCCCACTGGCTCAGCTTCCAAAAGCCTCAGACAACTCAGCCATAGTGCTGCAGTGCACACACACACACACACCCCAAAACAAGACAGGGCTAGAGACAAACACACCATGGTGGCAAGGCCACCATTCCCCACCCCCTGTGCCAGTGGAAAGATACTCTCATCATGGCATGCCCTTGCCCACTGTTTTCCCAGTGCACTGTGCCCAGTCCCACCATGCTGCCCAGCCCCCCCACACATCACATGTCCTGCTGGCTAAAATCATCCCCCCCCACATGCTATCCCTAAGTCTAGGGGTACCCTACCTAGGCCAGTCACTAGTGCCCCCATGCCCAAGTACCTCCCCATCCCCCTTGCTAGGGCACCAAGGGAATCCTGTACTAAGGGAACCCCAAACTTACCAACAGTTGCACACATGCATGCCTCCAGCAGTCTCTGGATCCTTTCATCTCCAAGCCTGCTGTAAAATGGCTGGCCAAGCACAAGCTCCAGAAGGTCCCACAGAAGGAAAGAAAAAAAACAAGATTATTGGCCAGCACCAGCAGCCAGTTAAAGTGCCCATAGCCTAAAGAAACCTTCAGGATTGGATGACTTTTTTGATTTCAAAAAAGTCAACCAATCCAAGGCAGGGTAAAAAAAGGTGCAAAATGTATACATTTGCACCTCTGGGAGGGGGCAGGGTGGGACTCAAGTACTTAAAAACAAAAACAAACTCTTGCATGACAAAAGTCTGCCAACTGCCACCTTCACCAATTTAAAAGATCCGGTAACCGGTACCATTAAAAAGATCTGGTATGGGTTACCAGATTATCGGATTACTGGATTTAAATCCGGTATGCCTAATACCGGCAATACCGGTTACCGGTAGAACCGGTACTCTCACCCCTAGCTTTTACCCTCTTTTATGTTGGTGTACAGCATAAACAGGCCCTTGTAAAGTTCAATATACCCATTATTCCACAAGCTTACCTGCTGGGATTTGCCACGGTCCTCTTTGCCCATTATTCCACAAGCTTACCTGCTGGGATTTGCCACGGTTCTGTTTGCCCATTATTCCACAAGCTTACCTGCTGGGATTTGCCATGGTTGAGGTATTGATCTCCAACTCCATACATATTGGTACCACACCCAGCCCCTGTAGCAGCCACCTGGAATGGAAGTCCCAATGGATGCTTCAAGAGCAGATACTTCTATCTTGGCAGTGCAATCTTTTCTCCAGAAATTCAACATCTCAATTTACAAATGGGGAATGGAGGCTGAGCAACAGCTTTTCAGGGACCATGGATCTTCACCAGGATTTGTGGGGGCTCAAGGTAGCCAACCCTGCAGCTCTTCTTCATTACCTTTGCCTCTGGCCTGATGTTTAAGCAAGATATGGTGAATTAGAGGGCTTCTCTTTAGTAACCCAAGCCATTACACTCACTCATCTGGCCACTCTACTACTTTAAGACTGTCCAACAGGAAGAAGTTGAGAATAAGGCCTAACTATCATGCTGATATCATTTCTCATGAAGTTTTTTAAATAATTTCTCTTCACAGAGAGTTTACAGGGCCCCAAATCCTGCCCCTCTCTAATGGGATAAAGAATGCTAGGATTACGTTCTCACAGTTACCTCATTCACACAATTATCTGCATCCAGGAGTACAGAAAGCAGAAGTACCAAGTCCCAGGGAGCAGCAAGAGGTGGCATAAGCTGAGGCAGGTCCCTGGGACTAGTGTCAGCAGTGTCAGTTGCATGGAGCAGTGGTTGGTCTCCAGTGGTCAGCAACAGACCTTTGACACTCCCAGAGACCTACCTCAGCTCCTACTACCCCCATACTTCCTTGGAGCCAAGCAAGAGTGTGGGAGCAAACCTGGAGAACATATAAGTGGTGACTCTTGGGAAAGCTGTCTACTGCTGTTGCTGTGCTCTCCTCATGTGCTCCTGTCTCCACAACACACACAAAAAATCTGTGTGCAGTTCCTTGCCCCACATGGTTCATACCCTGCATGAACTCTGAGATGGACTATTCTTCTATCCTTGGCCACATGTTTATTTGTTCTGCCTGGAGAGCCTGAGGGACTGAGTGTATGGGTGAAAACAGACATGAAGCTAACTCTAGGCACGTGCACCAGAGCCCCATGTCATTTTTCATTTTCGTTATTGTTGTCATTAACAAAATGTGTCATTTTATCATTATCATTATTATGACAATGTCATTTTTGTTATTGTCGTTATCGATACCGATACCAATTTCAAACAAAGATTTTATTTTTGTCATCATTATTGATATCATTTGGTCTCATGATCTCGTGAGACCAAAAACCGGAAATGGTATTTCGATTGCATGTGTTGTCATGTGTGGTGGCATGGTGTCTGTCTGGTTTGTGTGAAAAATTGGTTTTGAGCTTGTGTGTGTGTGTGTGTCTGTTGTAGCTGTGGGGGGGAGTTTGGTTTGTGCATGAGGATGGAAGGTGAAGGAAGCAGTGGAGGTGGTGGTAGGAAAAGGAAAATGAAGCTGAGGAAAAAGGTCAAGTTGAAGGAGGAACAAATGGTGGCCCAGCCTGGACCATCTGGTGAGGTGGTGGAGGTGGCCTCCTCACCAGAGGAGGAAGAGGGCAGAGGAGGTGCCACTTGCTGTCAGATTTGTAAAATTTATTTTTCTTTATTGTTCCATATAACTTTGAGGACAAGAATACTATCCTTTAGAGCGAGCTTGCTGGAGTGTGTATGGTGGGCAGTCAGGCACAAACAGCGGGCATCAATGGGTGGTAGCAGAGGGGAAGGATCTGCATGTGTCTTATTTTTGGGTCTGTCACAGAAAGAGACATGGGGGGGTGCCACAGCACCCACCCAGAGACGTGCCAGCCAGGGTCTCAACTTGTCAACAGTAGCACCCCAGGAAGGGCAGGATTTGCATGTGTCTTATTTCTGGGTCTGCCACAGAGAGAGAGGGGAGGTGAGGGCTCTTCCAGCAGTCAGGCACGAGCCGCAGCACCTACCCTGAGACGTGCCAGCCAGGGTCTCAACCTGACAACAGTAGCACCCCAGGAAGGGCAGGATTTGCATGTGTCTTATTTCTGGGTCTGCCACAGAGAGAGGGGGGTTCTTCCAGCATCAGCAGCCAGGGTCTCAACTTGAAGACACTACAGCACCCCAGGTGGTGGTGGTGTACATGGGAGAAAGGGAAAGAGGTGAGTAGGCAGCACTGCAGCATCATCTTTCCACTTGGTGTGGGAGAATGGGTATTGGTCTGGGAAGGACTGGAGGCATCTCCATGAATGCATGATATTATGTAGTTGTTTATGTGTTCCTGTTTCAGAGAGGGTGATGATGACGGTCCAGGCCCATCAAGGCGGATGTCGCAGAGTCAGGACCAAACCAGGCCAATGAGGTCCACGGTATGGAAATATTTCCATACCCCAAAAGGCGGATTTGCAGAATGCAAGGTAAGGCACGGGGGCTGGAAGAACAGGGAATGGATTGCCCTATGACCTGTCAGGAAGTCCCTCGCAGAGAGATTGGCCAACCACCCACTTGTGGAGACAGAATGCAGGCAGGGCTTGATAGACCATTGGTCTGACACAGTACGGTACTTCTTATGCTTCTATCTTTTTATGTTCTTTAGATCTGTGAACAAAAAAATCCAAAGGGGGATGCAGGGGACCACATTGGGGTTGATTGCCCATATCGAGACCATCCACCTCATCGAGGAGATGTAGGATGTGTCTCGGGCTGGAGGGAGCAGGGAGGAACATCGAGTGGAGGAGGGGAGGAAGGCATGGCAGAGGAAGCGCCATCCCAGTCCTTTCCCCTCCAGCTCCTCCAAGCATTCTCCAGCCCCCTGGCAAGAGGAGACCCCTGAAGCAAGGGCATTTCAAGCTTCACTGCGGAGGTCCACAAAAAAATTTGGCGGGCTTCAAGGCCCACACCCAAAACATGGAGAACAGGCTGGTGGAGCGATTTGAGGTGGTCCAAATCAGGCAACGCCAGACTGAGGCATATAAGGTGTACCTCAGAACTGAAAAAGATGCCCTTAAATCGTTCCGCCAGTCTCTGGTGGCATGGAAGGTATCCATGGAGGGGGCACTGGAGGTTGTGAGGTCACATGGGACAGAGGTGGACGATGTGCCCGCACCTCGTTCCTGCACACCATTGTCCCCTTTTCCCACAGACACCTAAGTTGTTTTTGTATGTGTTTTTATATTGTTAATGTTTGTTTTTTCAATTTTTAAAAAAAAGTTATATTTGTTACCAGCTGAGTTTGACCTGTCCAATCTTTTATTCCTCTGTGCTTCTTCTGGAAGGTGGCAGAATCTCATTGTATATACAGCTTGTTAGATCCCTGTCTGACAGCATTAACACATGTAGCGTATTAGCCCCAAGATGTGGTGGTAGGGTCTCAACTTGCACGCAGCCCCCCAGGAAGGGCAAGACTTGTGTCTGTGTGGGTGTGCCAGAGAGAGAGAGCAAGGGGGTGGCAGTCTGGCAGAGGCATAAGTAGGCATCGGCAGGTGCACTGCCCGCTCTCACAGAGAGATTTCTGCATGGGGGGAAGCTGAGCTGGGATATATAATATTATTATTTATTAACAAACATTTATATAGCGCCAGCAGTGTACCTGGCACTTTACAAAGTAATAAAATAGACACGGTCCCTGCCCCTAGGGCTTACAATCTGAGAGACAGGAGCTGGGGGAGAGACTTAGGAAGGGGAACAGAGGGAGAGACAAGGGGTCTAACATTCATGAAGATGCGAGGTCTCAAGTGCACGTACTTGGCTTGGTTACGATGAGAATGACAGCAGGCAGGTCCATGTTGCAAGGATAAGGGTAAACCGATCGTAGGTATAGGAATAGTGGCTCAGCAGGATAAAGAGTCAGACAGAGCAGAGCGAAAGAGGTGAGTTTTAAGGAGAGATTTGAAGGTATGAAGGGAGGGGGCAAGGCGGATGTGGACAGGGAGGGAGTTCCAGGCATGGGGGGCAGCAAGTGAGAAGGGACGAAGGCGCTTAGGGGAGCAGGGAAGGTGTGGAAGGGTGAGAGAAGGGACAGAGGAGGAGCGAAGTGCGCGGGCTGGAGTATGGAGGGCGATAAGTGCAGAGAGGTAGGGGGGAGCGAGGTTGTGAAGAGCTTTAATACTTGGTTACTAGGGGTGGGACTTTGTGGGAAATACCGGATGCTGGTTTTACCGGACATCGGATCTCATAATACCAGAATATCAGATTAAAACCGGTATACCGGTACGTGATTTTTTCCCATTGAAACCAATGGGAGAAAAAAGTAAACCAAAATTACCTGTTTAAAGACAACAATGTTAAACATCCAATGACAGATTCATTTACTTAACTGCTAACCACCAAACTACACTTTGTGCCTAGTAGCCCCCCCAGTAGCCCCCACTACTTTTTTCCCCTTAAAAATAGGGGGGGGGGGGTTTCCACAGCATTGGTCATCAATTTTAACAAACAATCAGAAGTCAGATCATGACACACAGCACACACTATGATGTCAGTAAAGCATGCAGTTTAGTTTGCTAAAGAGGTACTAATCCCAAATTTAATTGACCATCCTATTTGACAACCACATATTCAATTGGCAGTGCCAGAAAACAACAGTTCCCAGGCCTGTACACAATGAACACAAGTAACACACACACGACGTCAGTAAATCCCACTTTAATTGGCCATCCTGTTGGCATTGATATAACCACATGGCAGCAGTGTTGGTGAACTAAGACTGATCTGAGGCTACCTGGTGTCAGTATATTTCTGTTCGCTGCTGGGGAAGAGCCCCAACTAATTGAGCGATTGACAGCTCCTGTGCCTGACGGGGCTGAGGGGTTCATAAGCCGTGCCCTGCCTGCGGCAGTGCCGTGGAGCAGATGAAACTGGGCCTGTGAGTTTCTGGGAGCCGCTGCAGTTCTAGCTCCATTACCTGTTGAGGGGCAGCAGTGTTGGTGAACTAAGACTGATCTGAGGTTACCTGGGGCCAGTATATTTCTGTTTGCTGCTGGGGAAGAGCCCCGACTGATTGAACGATTGACAGCTCCTGTGCCTGACGGGCTGAGGGGTTCATAAGCTGTGCCCTGCCTGCGGCAGCGCCGTAGGTGCGCGCCGTGGTCCGTACGCGCATGGGCGTGCCCTTATGCGCATGGCCTTAGGCACGGGCCAGGTGCGCCAGGTCTCTTTAAGTTTATATAACTAGCAGCGAATATGAAGTCTTCCAAACACCTGAGGGCGGATGCTGCTATTCTCTCTCCTCCTCCAGATAAACAATTCAAGCAATGGAGAATGGAGAGTTTTTTGGAGAGACCGCCCATGGTTTCGTCCCCGGGGGTTCCTGGGCGGCTGATGGACCTGCCTCTTGTTAACTGTTTTTCAGAATTTTCCTCATCTTGTACTCTGCTGGGGGATAATTCTGATCAGGCATTAGCCCCCCTATCCCTGAGGGTGATCTCCCTAGCATCTGCTACGCACATATTGCCATTTAGTCAGCAGGGTGCCATTGAGGAGGCGGGCCTGGCCAGTTTCCTGTCTAAACATGTGACCCTGACCACTGAAACAATGCAATTTACGTTTTCCCAGCTTAACCAGCTCAATGAAAAGGTTGAGACCTTGACTTTGGTCCTTAGTTGGGATGTGAGGCCTAACAGGGATCTGGGGTTGCACCCTGGTTCCCAAAAGGTCTTGGTACAATCTGGACCTGATAGTACTATTGCCCCCCATTTGGGAGGACCCAAAAGTAGAGACTTCTGTGCCATTCATTCTACTAATGACCCTGAACCTTTTGTTCCAGCTGCTTTAGAGAAAGTTAAGAGGCCCCTTAGCAGGAACATAGATGCCCATGCAGGAACATAGATGCCCATGCAGGCAGGCCTAGTGGAGGCTTGGCCTTACTTGTCTCCTTAGATGTGGGCATACGGGTTATATCTTGTGTCTCCTTTGGAGCTTATTTTGCCCTACGTTATTGTTTATTTCCATCAGGGCTGGAGGTGTTGTTGGGGAACGTCTATCTGCTCCCTCCTACTTCCCCGTTTTTTTTGATGGATTTTTGGGATAAAGTTGGTGGGATATTGTTAAGGGCCTGTGACTCCCACCCGGGGGCCTGGCTGATAATCTGGGGGGACCTTAATATTAGGTTGGGGGTGGTACCTCCTGAATGGGCTCCCATAAGTTTGGACAACTTTGATCACCCGGGGAGCTGTCATTCCTCTAGGGATACCATGGTTAGTCGCAGAGCAGACCAGTTAGAAGGTTTCATGGAAGAATGGGGTTTATTGGTGGTGAATGGTTGTTTTAGGGGAGACCCGGACAGGGACTTTACCTATCACTCACCCCAAGGGCTTAGTGTTATAGATTATTTTTTGGTGTCTAACCTTTTCTTTGACAGTGTATTTGACTTTTCAGTGATCCCAAGGTTAGAGACCAATCATTTGCCCATAACACTGTCTATTATAGACCCCCAGGGTACCCTGGGACAGGGGCTGGGGCAAGGGGAAGAGCTTACCAGGTTTGTCCGTGTTAAACGGTCAGAAGACCTTAGAGCAGCCTTTGAGGTTTTCATCTGAAGAGAGAAGGTGGCAGTTCTAGTGGAAACGATCAGGGCTGGGGGGGTGGTGGTCAGGGGTCATCTGGAAGCATTTGAGGGTCTTATGGACCTGTTGTTTCCATTAGTAGCAACTCAGAAAACCACCGCCCCCCAAGGGCCAAAGCCCTTCCCTTGGTTTGATCGAGAATGCCGGGGCAAGAGAGCACAACTCAGGCAGTTAGCAAGACGCATAAAGAGGGACTCCTCATGGCCCATTAGGGTGGCCCTACAGTCCTTGAGGAAAGATTATAGGTGCCTGATTTAATCCAAAAGGCTGGTAGCACAAAAGAAGGGATGGGAGGGGCTGCAAAGGCTGCCCTCCAAAATAACCACAAGGCTTTTTGGGATCTTATCCGTTTGAATAGGACAGTCTGGCAGGAGTCTTCTATCTCTCCCGCAGTATGGGTGGACTTCTATTCAACTACATTCTCAGGCCCACTGGAGGGGATGGTTCATTTGTCCTGTAGGGATAGTCTGCCTGTCTGGCCTCCGGTATCAAGGGACGAGGTAATCGTGTTTATATCAAAACTACATGCTGGGAAGGCCCCGGGAGAGGATTTTATCCCCCCTGAACTGTTGAAGTGCCAGCCAGAATGGTGGGCCAATTTATTGGCTCCCCTTTTCTCAGCAATAAATGAGGATGGGGAGTTCCCAAAGACATGGCTTGGGGGAATAGTAGTGCCAATTTTCAAGAAAGGGGACCCCTCACTCCCAGGAAACTATCGCCCCCATCTGCCTTTTAAGCGTAGTGGGGAAATTGTACACAAAGTTTCTGCTGGAAAAAGTGCAGGCTTGGCTGGGGGAGTCTGGGTACCTGGAACCCGAACAAGTAGTGTTCCAAGGGGGTTGATCTACCCTGGATCAGATAGTCACTCTCTCTGCTCTGGTCAGGAGGTATGTGGCTTGTCAGGGCAATTTCTTTTTGGGGTTTATAGACCTGAGTATGACATTTGACTCTGTCAACGGAGAGAGACTGTAGATCAAATTGAGGAATGCTTCTATGGATCCTCGTTTGATCTTCCTCTTGATCAAGGTCCTTACTAGTAACACGATCCGAGTTCACCCCAAAGGCCATCTATTAACGGAGCCAATCCCAGTCTTTCGGGGGGTAAGGCAGGGTTGCTTGTTAGCCCCGGTACTGTTTAACTTGTTTCTTAACGATATGATCCCCTTTCTGAAGGAGACAGATACACATGCCCCTAGGATCGGTGCCAGGAAGGTTCCAGCCCTCCTGTATGCCGATGATACAGTCCTACTATCTCAGACCTTGGTTTGATTGAGGAGGGCGTTGCAGTGTTTTGGGGAATATTGTGCAAAGGAGGATTTGCGAATTAACTATACTAAGACAAAGGTCATGGTTATGGGGCGCCATGGTACCCATAAGAGTCATCAATGGAGAATCGGTCCTAATGTCATAGAGCAAGTTAAAGTTTACAAGTACCTAGGGGTTATTCTCACCTCATCTTTGAGTTGGGCTCTTCATATGGAGGCTGTTAGACAACAAGCAAGGAGATCGACAGCTGCTATTCTCGGATACTTTTTTCATCGGGGGGGAGATTGGTACTGCTGGCCTTATGGCTTTTTAGGGCCAAGGTCATCCCCCAATGTTCATATGCCTTCCCGGTATGGGGTGGGGTCTTCTCATCCGAGGTGGAATCTATCCAGAATCAGTTGCTACGAGCAATTTTGGGAATCCGTAGAGGAACGCCTCAGGTGCTTTTGAGACTGGAGACATTTAGCCCTTCAATGAGATCAATGAGATCAAGGGCCAAGTTCTCTTATCGTAAATTCTGGGTCAAGATATATCTCTTCCCGTTGCAGGATAGTTCATTGCTGGTTAAGCTGGCAGCTGATAAGGAGACGGCTGGCTGATAAGGAGATGGTTGGAAGACCAAGAACTCCAGTATGAGGGCCTTTTGACCTCCCAGGAAATAGCGCCGGAGTATCCTCTGGCAGACCCTTTGTGCCCGAGTACCAGTTATTTATTTTCTTGGCTGGACTCAGGTTGCAGATGGGTGTACACCCGATTCAGATGCAACTCCTTCCCCTCGGCAATGGTAGAGGGGTGCTAGAGGGGTGTACGCAAGCAGGACAGATTATGCCAGCTTTGCGACCTACAGGAACCTGATACTTGCGCCCACATTTTCTTCCATTGCCCAGCTCTGGAGGCCCCTAGGAGGGAGTTGTTGGGTCAGTACTGTCTTGGTCAATGTGATCTGGGTAAGCTCTTAAAGTCCCTCTTAGATTATAAAGACTCCGCGATGGCTAGATCTGTGGCTAGGTATGGCCAGCTGTATCTGCGGATTAGAGAGGGTCTTCTGGGGCCCCCTATATAAGGAGGTGATTGTAATTCCAGGTTTATTCTTCCTTTCCCCGGCAGGTGGGGTTTTTGCAGGGGACAGGGGTTGTATGTTGTTTGATATATTTCTATTGATCCCATGGTATTGAGTATAATGTTTTGGATTGTACTTTTAATGCATTTTTGTGCCGTCTGTACTGCTAATATGTGGTGTTGTGGGTTTTTTTTGCTCATTGGTGCTATTTGTATGTGGGCTTATTTTATATTGTAATAGCTTTGGCTAACAATAAAGTATATTATTGATTGATTGGATAAAACCACATATTCAATTGGCAATGCATTGCAATCAAACAGTTCCAATGCCAACACAATGAACACAACACACAACACATGTCAATTAATCCCAACTTAATCCCCACAAATATTCAAATAAACCCTCTCTCCCCCAATTTGACCATAGCCCCATGAGGACAGGCAGTGGATGGGACCCCGAGTAAGAGGCTCTCCATCTCCCCTAAGGCAGGGCTTAAACCAGCATCGCAGCAAGTGGGACAGGGGCATTAACCCTGAGTACTCCCTTGCAGCTGTCTACTGGGGGGATAGAGAGCAGCAGAGCACTCTGTGGTCCTGTGTGCAGCACTGTCTTTCCCCCAACCAGACAGACCCCCAAAATAGATCACGTTGCCATCACCTACCTTTATCCTGATCCTCCAAATCCTCTATTTTTGTGCAGTCCTTGGCCACCTGTAGTCTTCTAAAGGTATAGGCTTCGGGACACAAGCCTAACCTTCAGGCTTGGAGAACTGGGAGGACTGAGTTAGCTCCCAGTCCTGTGAAAAGCCGAATCAGAAGAGAATGGGAAGAGAAGTACAGGACAGAGGAGAAGTAGGAGGAGAAAGGTTTTTGTTTGTTGGGTACACGAGAAGAGAAAGGGGAAGAGATGGGTTCAGTGGGGAACAGTGTAAAGGGGACTCAGTTGTGCGTTGTCTGCACCGTTGTCTCTATTGTCTGCTTCAGCTCTCTCTTCTGCCTGGCTTGGAATTCCAGTGCAAGGCTGGGGTGTCTCGGGGGCTGCCCCGACCCCCAGGAAGAGGTTCCGCCCTCCCAATGCCCACTGCACCTCTTCCTGGGTGTGGGGGTCCCCCTACCCATGAGACAGGTGTGGGAATGTGTATGGGGGGCTGCTGGGGTGGAAAGGGGTCTGCTGGGGTGCTCCATTCCACTTAGTTGTGGGAAATGGAAAGGGCCTGCCTGTGGCTTTCCACTCCAATGTGTGCATGGGGGGCTGATGGGGTGGAAAGGGCCCTGCTGGGGCTTTCCACTCCATCATGTGTGTGTGTGTATGGGATGAGGGGCAGGGGTGTCTCGTGGGGGGCAGCCCCCACCCCCAGGAGCAGGTTCCATCCTCCCAATGCCCTCTCCACCTCTTCCTGAGGGTGGGGGCCCCCCTACCCATGAGACAGGTGTGGGAATGTGTATGGGGGGCTGCTGGGGTGGAAAGGGCCCTGCTGGGGCTTTCCAATCCATTGTGTGTGTGTGTGTGCATGTATACATATGTTGGAATGGGGGCTGGAGTGACGTGTGTGTGTGTGTGTGTGTGTGTTGGGGGGGTGGCCCCACCCCCAGGAAGACATTCCGCCCTCCCAATGCCCACTGCACCTCTTCCTGGGGGTGGGCAAATTTTAAGTGTGTGTATGCACTGTGCATATGAGATGGGGGGCTGATGGGGTGGAAAGGGCCCGGCTGTGGCTTTCCACTCCAGTGTGTGGATGCAGGGCTGATGGGGCAGAAAGGGCCCTGCTGGGGTGCTCCATTCCACTCAGTTGTGGGAAATGGAAAGGGCCCAGCTGTGGCTTTCCACTCCAGTGTGTGGATGGGGGACTGATGGGGTGGAAAGGGCCCTGCTGGGACTTTCCACTCCATTGTGTGTATGGGATGGGGGGCAGGGGTGTCTTGTGGGGCAGCAGCCCCCACTCCTAGGAAGAGGTTTCACCCTCCCAATGCCCTCTGCACCTCTTCCTGGGGGTGGGGGGGCCCCTACCCACGAGACAGGTGTGGGAATGTGTATGGGGGGCTGCTGGGTTGCTCCACTCCAGTGTGTGTGTGTGTGTGACTGTGTGTGCATGTGCATGCACTGTGCATGCCCATGCACTGTGCATGCCCCATGCCCCACAGGAATATGAGGGGTTCCCACAGAGGAACCCCAGTGAGGGTCTGAAAAAGCTCCTACAAGAACTCTGTATAATAATAATATCGCCCAAAAAATACCTCCTTGCCCTTCCTGGTGGAATGGGTTCGAAGGAGGTAATAAATCATCGTTGACTGGCAGACATCAGACATATAAAATTTGCATGGTAATGAAGTAGTAGAATGTCTACTACTTTTCCCTGGTGGAGTGGTTGGACTGGGAAGTTGCCATGCTGCAGTTGCCTATGCTGCGCAAACTAAGGGCTGGTGCTGCGGGCTCATCAATGCCACCACTGACCGAATTGCAGGCTGATGTAATTTCCTGAATCTTGTCAGGATGTACAGAGGTGCAGGGGAGCAAAGGTAGCAGGAGATGTGATATCCAGGGGCTGGGCAATCATGCATCATCAGGCCCCAGGTCAAGGGTATCGCCTTCCATGAACCCAAGAAGGGGAAGGTTAGTCTTGACAAAGACCAACTCTTCCACAGTCCTCGGGTCCATCTTGGCATGATGTGGGCTGACGATGTCTCCCACCACACTGAATACCCGCTCCAACAATACACTCGTGGAAGGACACGAGATGTATCGCAATTCTACCTTTGCAAACGGGGGCCACAAGTGCATTTTCTGTGACCAGTAGGCCAAGGGGTTGGAGGGCAGGTGGGTTCGGCAAGATATTGAGAGACATATGGTTCACCACTGGCACCTCCCTCCTCCGCTGTCAAGTCCACCATCCCAGAAAACAACAAGGTTTTTGTTGCAGGCACCCTTGCAGCGGGGGCACCTGCATCGGGAAATACTGTCGCACCTCATTGACGAGCTCGACCCTGTTGCTCCTGAAGGATTCGATGAATGCGGCGATGCTCTTCTTGACCCGTGGGTCGAGTAGTGCAGCTAGGAAATGTGGCCGACGCGCTTTCAAGGTGTCGAAATGCCTATTCATCTTGTCTACCAATTTCTTTGCCAGCGCCCTCACAGGCCCACGCAGGTCAGTTCGAGAGACCATGGCTCGCATCTGTCGAAGCAGGATCATGAAGATCATCATCACCTGGCTTATAGTAGAGAGGTCTGTGCTAACCTCCACAGTAGCCTGGTGAAACGGCTCCAGAACCTGCATCAGCTGCTCCACCACTGACCACTCCTAACCGGTCAGTGGTGTTGCTCCAATGCTCCACATTAAGCAAAGGGCATGCAGCACCTCCTTCTGCTCCAGGAGACGTTGCAGCATCAAGAAGGTGAAGTTTCACCTTGTGGCCACATCCTGTACCAGCCGGTGAAGCGGGGAGCCGAACTCCTCCTGCTTCTTCGCAGCTCCCGGCTGGCTGAAACTGACCGATGGAAGACACCGGCAATCATACGGGCAGTTTCAAGTAGTGCCTCCAAGCCCTCAGTTCCACCTAAGGCACCCTGAACCACAAGGTTCAGGAGGTGCACACCGCAGCGAACATGAGTGTAGCCACCACAAGTAATGGCTGCAATCATGTTTGGGGCATTATCGGTTACAAAGTAACTGACCTTGATGTTTGAACCTTGGCATCGGACCCACACATCCAGCATACTGTTTACTGCTTCTAGGATTTTATCAGCCATGTGCTGACTGTCAAGCATCTGGGCATGTAACAATGCCCAATGATGCTTTCCAGTCAACACCACTCCCCCAGTGCTGCAGCTGCTGCCCGCCGCTGCGCTGGTGACAACAACTGGTGACATCTGCCACCAGTGTGCGGTCAATGACAAATAGGCATGGACCACACTCTGACTAGTCCACAGGTCAGTGGTAAAATGTACCACTTCCTCCTCTGCATGGGAGAACTCCGCAAGGAACTGGGACCTCACCCTCCCGTACAGTGATGAGATAACCTTTGAGCAGAAGGTTTTGCAACAAGGGACTCTGTAATGTGGCTCAAGCAAATGAAGCAGCCATTTGAATCCTACACCCTCAACAAGGTTGAATGGCCTCTCATCCAGGGTAATCACTTCCCCAATTGCCTTGGTAATGAATGCAGACTGGGCGTGGCTGGATGTGAACAGCATCTTCCTTTCCCAGAGTGCAGTTACAATGGCCTGGGACAAGAACCGGGAAGGGGTCCGCTGGGTGGAGTGGCTAGCGCTCCTCCTCTGCGGGGGCTTGGTGGTGGTTGTGGAACCATCACCAGATGGCCCAGTGGTGGCAGTTGCAGCAGGAGTGGAAGAGGGTTCCTCCTCCTCAGAACTATCATCCGCACCCTCTGCAACTGTCACCTCCCCATTCTGTCACTTGGAACAGCACTCCGTAGGATCACATATGTTCCTGTGGTGCCGTCTCAAGTGAGCGCTAAGGCCAGAGGTGCCATATTTCTTGGGATCTGTGCCACCACGACTGACCTTGCCACTGCAGTGTGCACACACTACCTTTGCGGCATCATCCTCCCAGATGTGAAAATGAGACCACACCCAGGATATGATCTTCTTCATGCTGGTTCCTGGGAGGGCAGGAGCAGCACGACTGGTGGTCGACCTCTCAAAGGTAGTGCTCGGCGTAACACTTGTGGAAGGGGTGGTGGTAGCTGGCGCAGCATGTGTGGATGTGGTGGGCAGGGCCTGAGCTGACGCGGGCATGCTAGGATGTGTGTCAGCAAGGGGAGAGGGTGGGGAAGCAGGCATGCTAGAATGTGTGCGGGCAGGGGGAGAGGGTGGGGAAGCAGGCATCTGCATGAGACAAAGTGCTTGCACAAAGGAGAGCTGCATGCTAGAAGAAGCAGCAGCAGTGGAGGTATCCGGCGGATGGACCACTGCACTAGCAGAGGAAGAAGGAGCCCTCTTCTTACTGCTAGGCAGTGCCAGGGAGGAGGATTCACCCTCCCCCCATCCCAGCCTCTTTGTGGACTTCAAGAGATGTCCAGAGCCCGTAAGCTTGGGCGCACTTGAAGCTTGTGTGCGGGAGGAAGAGGCCACAGGTGACCCTACCTCAGGTGTCTCCTCTGTGCCAGACTGAGTCGGCTGCCTAGGAAGAGGCTGACCTCTTCCAGCACTCCCACTCATGGTCTGTTTCTTCATTCCACGACCGCTCATAATTAAGTTGTGGAAATGAAGACAGGAGTGGACCACTGGCAACAGAGGATGCGATGTGATGTATGTATGTGACTGTGTGTGTTGGTACTAGACTAGTACCTAGTAGTGGCACTGGGAACTGGCTAAGGGATGGGGAAAGTACTAAACTAGGGGTGGTGGGAACTAGCTAAGGGGTAGGGAAACTAGGGGTGGACTAGCTAAGGGGTGGGGAAACTAACTAGGGGTGGTGGGAAGTAGCTAAGGGGTGGTGTGTGGGGGGGCTAGTGGAGTGTGTGGGTAGAGGTGTGTAGGGTTGGAGGAGG
>QEPC01012655.1:5410368-5433441 GCA_003113815.1 Sphenodon punctatus | reverse complement strand
GTCTGCTCCTAGCTGAGTCAAATGACTTCCCCCTCCCTGCTACATTTGGCCTTCCAGTGACCTGACAGAAGACCATGTTTTAGCCACCCGAACACAACCGAACGCGATTCGAATTGAATGAACTGTTCGGCCATTTCGTCGTTCGGTGTTCGGTTCCGTTCGGTGTGTTCGCCATTTTCGTCGTTCGGTGTTTGGTTCCGTTCGGTGTGTTCGCCATTTCGTTGTTCGGTGTTCGTTTACGTTCAGTGTGTTCATGTTCGTGTTCGTGTTCGTGTTCGGTTGTCCGAACAAGCCGAGTTCGGGCCAAACACCGAACTACCGAACCGCGTTCGCCCATCCCTAGTTTCTAGGTTCACCTCTGGACTCGAGCCCTTTTTAAATATTGGCGTTATATTCACTACCCTCCAGTCCTCTGGTACTGTGGCAGATTTTAGTGATAGGTTACAAATTATCAATAGTAGGTCTGCAACTTCATATTTAAGTTCCTTCAGAACTCTGGGATGAATACCATCTGGTCCCAGTGATTTGTTACTATTTGTAGCAGCTCTACTTTTGGCCATTACTCTGGGATTGGCCAGCCCACTCCATGCTGGCATGCTCTGGGATGTTTTGGAGCACTGCCTGTGGAGGTTGCACATCTGGTGTATGCTCTATACATGGACAGGACAATCTGGGGGTGAAGCAGTCTGGCACGGGCAGAAGCGAAGCTGCTATTCATCTAAAAGCACCCACTGGGAGAAGAAGCTGGCAACATGTGGTAAATTCCCAATCTTTTCAATTACCATAATTAGGGGGTGGGACCTTCTGAGATGCTTCTGCACAGGAAGTTATTGAAGGGGGTGAGAATGACTCTCTGCAGCCATATTCATTAAACAGCAGGGGGAAAATTGGTAATCACAGATAGTAAATTATGTATACAAGTTGGTGAGTGTGGGAGTGAGAGAGATGGACTTCCCCTAATATTGGGACATTGAGAGTACAATGGTAGTGACTTGTAGGTGAAAATAAGGCAGGGGAGCGGAATTTTTTCCCTTTCATGGGGCAAACAGAAAATTAGTACAAACTCTGCAAGGCAGATAGTAGTTGGGAGAGAGGGCACTTATGGGGTGTGCTCAGGAAGGGGAGGGCCCAGTTTATGTGTCTATGCCATGCAGTGGTGTAGCAAGGCTGGGGCCTCCAGGGTGGGAGCCTCCAGGGTGGGAGTTGGGTTAAAAGTTCCCATTTCAGACTGCCACCACTCTAGAAGGGCCCCAGCCAGGAGGGGTCATGTACATACCCATTGATAGGTCCCCTTCTTCTTTCCTCAGTGGAAAACAATATTTTTGCATGTGTACACCCACACACAAAGTTCCAGTGTGGTTGGGCACCTAGTGGGCACGGGGGAACAGTGGGGTGTTGAATTAGGCCCCCCGCGCTGCTAATTCCCTGTTGCTCAAGGCAGAGGGATTTTCACCTTAGGTGACCACAAAAGGCCTGTGTCCCCCGTCCCCTCCCCCCCGCCCCGCCTCCTGGCAGGCTTGGCAGTTTAACCCAAACTATGAGTACACAATGCTGGGTATTAAGCTAGGAGTTACCGCTCAGGAAAAGGATCTGGGAGTGATTGTGTACAATACACTGAAATCCTCAGCCCAATGTGCAGCAGCAGTCAAAAAAGTGAACAGAATATTAGGAGTTATTCACAAAGGAATAGAGAATAAAACTGAGGATATCATAATGCCTCTATACAAATCAATGGTGCAACCGCACCTGGAATATTGTGTTCAGTTCTGGTCTTCCCATCTCAAAAAGACATAGCTGAACTAGAAAAGGTACAGAGAAGGGCAACGAGAATGATAAAGGGTATGGAACAACTTCCATACAAAGAGAGGCTTGACAAGCTGGATCTCTTCAGCTTAGAGAAGAGAAGACTGAGAGGGAACATGATAGAGGTTTATAAAATCTTGAGTGGTATGGAATGAGTAGATAGGGAACAGTTATTTACCTTCTCAAATAGTACTAGAACTAGGAGGACACTCCATGAAACTAGCTGCCGGCAGACTTAAAACAAATAAAAGGAAGTAATTTTTCGCTCAACACATAGTTAACCTATGGAATTTGTTGCCAGAGGACATTGTTAGGGCCAGTAGTATAGCTGGGTTTTAAAAAGGACTGGATAAGTTATTGGAGAGTAGGTCCATTAATGGCTATTAACCAAGTAGCTTACGGGATGAACTTCTTACTGTTGGGAGCTGGGAGTGAACAACGGGGAATTGATTGCTCATTGTGACTGTTGCTTCTTCTCCCATGTGATCGAGATTGGCCACTGTTTGAGGACAGGATGTTGGGCTTGATGGACCATTGGTCTGACTCAGTATGGCACTACGTAATGTTCTTAAGTTCTTATCTTCTTATGTTTGGACTTTCCCTAACACCAATGAAGGTGTCATTCTGGAGGTTTAGGGAGGTGACATTATTAAAGGAAACTACATAGACTAATAAACTCCTTATTTGATGAATTTTAAAAGTAATTCCTAAGGATGAGGCATAAATACATTTCTTTGTTTGGGGTTCTGCTTCTAAGACCTGTTAAAGTATTCAGTGGATGAAAACCTCCTCCTCCCCATAGCTTTTAAAAAGCCAAATAAAATTATTGGTTATAAATTATTTAAATCCTGCAATGAATGGAAAAATACTTAAGGAAAACTCTTTCATAAATAATGTTAGGTTTAAATTAAATGGAAGTATATGGAATCCATTAAAGGTCAAGAATGAGGTATTAACAATATGTTCTCTTAACCTTAAAGTTATGATTGCTGGAAAACTTGCTGCCCGTCAGAACCCTTGCCTACTTGGCTGCTCCTAGTCTTGGTCGTTCACTCTGGTAAAGAAACATGTGGTGTTGCTGAAGATTGGAAAAAGAGCTTGAGGTCAGGGGTCGACACAGTAAGGGAGTTTGCTCTTTAAGAGGTTATCTGTGGATCTGCAAAGCCAAAGTGTAATTGGGTTCTGTGATGTGATTTTAGTGTGTAATTGTATATGACCGTAGGTAGTTTCAAAGACAAGCTTGGAAGATTTTTCTAGCCTGTTTGTGATAGCTATTCTGGGCAGTCTGTGATGGACAATTCAGTTACTTCAAAAATAGTAATCAGAAGTGATAAGGCTGGTACCTGATTTGCTTTAATTACAACTTTAGCAAACTGATTCTAATGTGTCTAGTGCTTTTGTCTATGCAAAGAATTGGTTCTGTAAATTAAGACAAATGTACGTTTACTGCAAACAGTTTATAATTTCCGATTTGCTCTTAAGTATCAGGGTGTGTAAGAAGGCTTTACATCTTTATTAAGACAGCAAGGCTGACAGTGTAATTGAACTGTGTGAATAGCCTCTTTTTCTTTAGTCTTCCAGTTTATCAAGTTTCTGGTTCCTGATTATTCAAAACAAAGTGAAAGAAAACATTTCCTATTGTTTTAGTTGTTTAGGGTTTCCTTGATTAAGCTGTCACTGCTGTCAGTTATGTTCTTATAAGCCTAGTTGGATCTATTTCATGTTAAGAAAAAGCTCAGATAAATCCAGGAAAGCTTAATGTTTATCCAATGTGAAAATAATTACTCAAAAGTGTTATTCTTAATCCAGATAATTAGAGTGAGGAAGGAAAGATCAGTGTCATTGTGAATTATGCCCTGGCAATTGACTCTTGGTCCTTGTAAGTTTCAGGTGAAGATGTGAATGGATAAAGGTTAGATTAAACATAATCCAAAGTAGCTGCAACCTTAATCTGTTATGATACAAGGATGATCACTTAAAAAGAGCTGGATTGTGGGATTGTTTCTGGTTGGATAAGATGCCGCTCGACTGGGACTAGACTTAAAACATGCTTAGCACCATGTCACTGCAGCTGTAAGCACTTGTGCACGGCTGCAGGCTGCCACAGCTAAGAGCCAGCCTACTGGGCTCATGCTACATGGTGTAATATTACACTGCGTTACACTATCTACACTCTACATTAACATGATTTAACATATGCTGCATGGAAAATAGACAGCAACTGTTATATGCAAGGACCTGCTTAGTATCAATTGAAGCATATTTAATAGCAAAAGAGAAATTACGTTCAGTGCTGCATAATACACCTGTATTTATTTATATTACTGTTTCCTTTTAAAAATAATAATTTATGTGGCATTATTTAAGTTACACCATTTTCATAAAACAGTCATCAATAACTAAGAATTAACAACTCTGTAAATTGGTCAAAACATCCTTATTTTGAATGTAGCACACCTGATCAGGACAGATTTCAAGGCATGTACCTACTTTGACATCTGAGTTTGTTACTAAAAAAACGAATTACCACACAGTGGAATACTTTATTTCCCCCTGTTTATAGAAATTTAAATACCATGGGATTACAGGTATCCCTGTGTTACAATATTGATAAACCCTTACTTTTAAATGGCATTGACTGTATGTAAGAAATTACATCACTGTGTGATTGGGAAGAGGAGAAAGGTAAATTGCAGGTCATTTATTAGAAGACAGGATAGGAAATGTTTGGTCTCAGCCACAGATAATTTCATTGACCAGACCAGTCTTTCTTTTAAATCAAATGGGAAAGAAACTAGTAGTATTCCTTTAACTTCATTTTAAAGAACTGGGATTTAGTGATTTTTAAAATCATAATAATGATGTAACAATCATTTTATCATCACAAGAAACCTTCAAATCATCTTGTATGACACATGGCTAGGGCCATGCAATGGTTAAGAAAGTAATTAATGCCTTGCAAAAGCTAATAATGGGAAAGTACTTTAATACACACTTGAGCTAGAATCTTCTCCACGAATAATTAACATTCTTTAAAGTTCATTTCAATATTTTTAATAAAATATTTTCAATGAATTTTTCCCCCCACTTTTAAAACCTTTTTACGCTTAATTCAGCACTTTATTTTAGCCTAACCAAAGTGGCTGTAGGTTGTGTTTACATTTGTTGTAAGGCATTATATATACATTTTTGCAAGACCTGTATTATTCACAGATTTTTCCTTCTTGTTGGTAGTAATCTCAGTGAGCTTCATGTAAGAACGTTACCACTGTTCATAGCATCAGATGAAAACAAAGAAGATGGGGGGTGGAGCTGGATCCCCTGGCTGCCCTGGGGAATGCTACTGCAGCTGCCATACTGTAGGATGGTGGGAAGGGCAGTTTAAATGAACATCCCCCGCGCAGGAATCTGGAAGGGGGGCTGCTGTCACAAATCCCTCTACATCACGGGTCAGCCGAAGAGCTGTCCACATAGGTAAGAACTCCCAATCTCCTGCTGTGAAGCAGGATTGGACCCCCAGGAGGAGCTTCTGCCAAACATCTGATTGGGTAACCTGGAGAAGCATGCCAAACAGCACGGTTCTCCGCCTCCGATTAGCTGTTTGGTGGGTCAAAGCAGCACACTTCTCCGGGCCTCCCTGATCAGCTGTTTTGCAGGCCAGTTGAGCATGCTCTTCCAGGTCCCTCTGATCAGCTGTTTGGCTGACTGTGTAAGCACACTTATCTGCCACCCCAATCAGCTGTTTGGCAGGCCAGCTGAACATGCTTCCCCAGGTCCAATCCTCAGACCTCACCACATGGAAGGACTGGGTGGGGCCTAACAGATGGTAGGAAGCATGTTAACCCAGATTAGCCTTGCTGGGTGAGTCTTAACCTATGCCACGTCACTGACCTTCTCTGAACAACCTGTCCGGTAGCAGCCGCCCACCCCAAGGCGGTAGTGGCCGAACATCTGGCGGCCACCAAACTGACAAGCAGGTGGCTTGCAGGCTACTGTGGGTTACTGTGGGTTAATGTTTCATTTATTTTCACCTACTGTGAAATAATTTATAACAACACATATTGCTATTTGTATTGTCTTTCAACTCACTACTGTATGCCTCAGTCTCCAGTTGTCAAAGCAAGAATGCAGAAAAGTCTAGGATATTTATATTGATAATAAGAATATCGAGAGGTATATTAAAAACAAAAACAAAACAAAAATGGCATAAACCCATCTCTAATTCCTGGAGTTAGTATAAACATTTGTGTCACCAGATTGGTTGGCAATTGTAGGGTTGGGTTTTTAGCACCTTCCACTAAAGCCTCTGGTACTGGTCATTTTCAGGTACTGGACTAGACTGACTACTGCCCTCATCTGATGTGGCAATTCCTTTTTCATAAGTAGTAGTAGGTGGGTGGTTGGGATGATGGGGTAAGGGATTTTAATGGATTTTATACTTTTGTTGTTATAAGCTCCCTGAGTCTTCAGAGAAGGGCGGAGTAAAAAATTTAATTAATAAATAAATAAATAGTGACGGTAGAAAGGCTGGAATATATGTCTCTTAGAAAGGACCCACATTCCAATTGAACGATAGGAGGAGAATGTCTATTCCTGCAAAGATCTGTGCTCATACTTGACCTTCTTAATAAGCAGTCACATCAAATTCAGTATATCTACTCACATGTTTCATTCTTGTAACATTGGCCAGCTTTGGCCTGTTGAGGCCCGATCCACCGGCATGTTTGTCGGTGTGTCCCCAGATGTTCACCTGGGATTGCTTCCAAGCGTGTCAGCGGTTAGCCCAGGCTGCAATCCTGGCAATCTCTGGGGTCACAGTCTTGGCTACGGTGCACCCTATTGGGCCGCAGTAAGATATCACATTTATTTTAGTCTGCCGTGACCTAGCCTGGATCAAATCCACCATGGCTCAGTCACCATGGCAGCCATCATTGGCCATGGATGCCCATCATGGCAGGGGATGCAGCACTGGGCACAGTGTGGAGTGAGGCCAGCTGGCCGCACATTTGTGCAGCTCTCTGTCTTCCCTGGAAGCCTGGCCACTGGCATGTTTGTTGGACAGCCCGATCCAGTTAGGACCTTGTTGGTGGCAGGTTCCTGACCTGAGTCAGGTCACGATGGTGGCACTCCGCCATCATTTCTGTTCACCGATGTGTATGGGACTTTGCAGAATTGAGGCCACACTAAGGATGGAGGTCTTTTTGGTTGAAGGGGACCTTATTGCGCTAATCAGAAAGCATGGGGTGGTGTGGCTCCCTGTCCACATCCGCCTTGCACCCTCCCTTCATACCTTCAAATCTCTCCTTAAAACTCACCTCTTTCACTCTGCTCTGTCTGACTCTTTATCCTGCTGAGCCACTATTCCTATACCTACGATCGGTTTACCCTTATCCTTGCAACATGGACCTGCCTGCTGTCATTCTCATCGTAACCAAGCCAAGTACGTGCACTTGAGACCTCGCATCTTCATGAATGTTAGACCCCTTGTCTCTCCCTCTGTTCCCCTTCCTAAGTCTCTCCCCCAGCTCCTGTCTCTCAGATTGTAAGCCCTAGGGGCAGGGACCGTGTCTATTTTATTACTTTGTAAAGTGCCAGGTACACTGCTGGTGCTATATAAATGTTTGTTAATAATAATGATAATAATAATAATAAAGTATGGAGTTGAAAATACAGGGACTGAGTCTGCAAGATGCTTGGTGCATTCAAATAACAATGATATTCTCATAAATTTGAGGACTGAGGCTGGTAGACATTAGAAATAAAAGGAAATTATTAACAATTTATAAAAATTGCAAATAAATGCCATAACTTTTCACAAAACTGCCAAATAGACAGACAGCCCGAGATGGAAAAAACAACGATAAAACTCTTCGATATTTCTTAATTAGGAAGGATGCAGAAGAGTAAGTGCATCTATTAGATAACAGATGTGTCAATAGCAGCAAGTCAAACAGAATATGGAGGGTTCAGAAAAGCTAGACATTATTTTGTGTTCATATCTCTTCAGGTTCTGATGCTTCCAAGGAAGGTGATGGGAAAATGGATTCCATCGAGATCTCTCTTTGATCCCAGTCCAAGCTCTGCATATGCACCATGTGCACATTCACATACTATGTGTGTACATGGCACACACTTTGCACTGTGCACACACCATGCAGGGACTAAAGGTCTTGGGTGGTGAACATGAAATATTGCTACAGATAAAAAAAACGTAAAAATTAAATTGCAACGAATAACGTGGCCTTGGAAACAATCATCTAAGGATAATGAAGAAAGGAAAGTCACATAAATACAAAGGCTGCAATCCAACACCCCCTGATAAACTGTGTCTACACAAGGCACAGTTTGAGTATGCCAGCACTCAGGCATTCACACGCACCACTGGCGCAGCAAGCAACACGAGGCATTGGCACGTCCCTTCTGAAATGGCCTGCTGTGTGCGCGGCACGCCTGCACAACTGAGCTCATGCCATGGATGTAAGTTGTGTGTTGCATTGTACCCATTGTACATAAGTGTTTATGTACTTCCAAAACATGTCATTTATAATTAAAAAGAACTCTTCTCCCGGAGTGTGGCCAATTCTTTGTTTATCATTTTGAAAGACCAGGAATCTTAGACAATAGATTAGATTATTTATTTCACTGTGTGACTGAAGTTATTGCAGACAAAAATACAGAATACAAAATATAAATATAATCAACAAATAATATAAATAATAAACCAATAAAAATAGATCAGGAAATACTTCCTTTGTACTATAATCATATATATTCAACACTGTCACCTAATCTTTACCTTTAAATCAGAAAAGTAAAAAGACTCTAATCACATATCTTATTTAGGTCTATTACATAAGGGTCCTGAGTGAGCATCAAGGAAGGGAATCAAAAATATTATTATTATTATTATTATTATTATTAACAAACATTTATATAGCGCTAGCAGTGTACCTGGCACTTTACAAAGTAATAAAAGAGACACGGTCCCTGCCCCTAGGGCTTACAATCTGAGAGACAGGAGCTGGGGGAGAGACTTAGGAAGGGGAACAGAGGGAGAGACAAGGGGTCTAACATTCATGAAGATGCGAGGTCTCAAGTGCACGTACTTGGCTTGGTTACGATGAGAATGACAGCAGGCAGGTCCATGTTGCAAGGATAAGGGTAAACCGATCGTAGGTATAGGAATAGTGGCTCAGCAGGATAAAGAGTCAGACAGAGCAGAGCGAAAGAGGTGAGTTTTAAGGAGAGATTTGAAGGTATGAAGGGAGGGGGCAAGGCGGATGTGGACAGGGAGGGAGTTCCAGGCATGGGGGGCAGCAAGTGAGAAGGGACAAAGGCGCTTAGGGGAGCAGGGAAGGCGTGGAAGGGTGGGAGAAGGGACAGAGGAGGAGCATAGTACACGGGCTGGAGTAAGGAGGGCGATAAGTGCAGAGAGGTAGGGGGGAGCAAGGTTGTGAAGGTAGGGGGGAGCAAGGTTGTAAATATAAAATAATCACCAAAGAAAGGAATTGGGTATACCCCAGGTGGCCCATTCCGTAAGAGTTTCTGGAACAGGAATGTCTAAGGGAATCCGGGGGTATAATATAGTTACCAGGGTAGAAATATGGACCTGTATCCCATCCCGCACTTACTTTGACTGATGTTTAACAAAGAGAACTTGTCTCAAGAACTGGGCCACCCTATCCGTCACCTTTGGATAACGATCTTCCAACAATGATTGCATATAAAAGGTTCCAGGACTGCTGGGGGAGAGGGCTATCACCGGCAGAATATACCTCCTTTGTGCATCCTCATAAAGAGGGCATTCGAGAAGGATATGTGCCAGAGACTCCACACGCTGGAGATGGCATTGGCATACCCTCTGCGCTAGTGGGATACCTTTGTAGCACCCCTCTACCAAAGCCGGTGGGAAATGATTTATCCTTGCAAGTAAGAACAGTCTTCTGTTCTGGAGGCCAAGATCCTGATCCAAATAGGGGGATAAGGCAGCAGTATCATTTTCCCATTGCAGGTAAGAGGCTTGGGAATCAAGTTCCCCTATTGCTGACCTAATATCCTGTCTCTTGGTCAGCCGGGGCCTTAAAGGTTTTCACCTGTTGGAGGCGGTGCTGGGGCAGCGCACCTAAGGGCTCCGTGCGCAAGGGCGTACCCTTGTGCGCACGGCCTTAGGCGCAGGCCGGGAGCAGGGGGGAACTATTTAGATCTGGTTCTTTTTGCCCTCCTGGCTTACCACCATGTCTGTTAACAAAAGACTACGTCCTGAGCAGTCGACGGTGTCTCCCTCAGGTCAAAAACAGTCGAAACAACGTCAGTTGGAGCATTTTTTCCCCACAAAGTCAGACCAACTATGGACTGGCGCCTGAGCTGTTACATCGCTGGGCTCTGTTTCAGAGTCTTCATTTCAACAATCGATCTCCTTGGTGGCACAAGGCAAGTCTGCCTCCTTTTCATGACATTCCACTCCGGTTATCCCCCGCCAGGGGAACTCCCCTCATACCCAGCCCCAGGAGGGGCAGGAATACTATCAGGGGAATGTTCCCTTGACCGAGTTTCTTACCAACCATGTGGCCCTCACGGCAGACTCTGAGATTTATGTGTTCTCAAGTTCGGCAAATTCACGAGAAACTGAACCTGATGGTACTTTCTAGTGGGGGTCAAGTAGGGCTTAAGACCTTTGCCCCCCCCACGGACAACAGGGGTGGTCACAGCAGCTCCCTCTCGGGTTTCTCCTCCTGCTCCCAGGCCGTTTGTGCATTTTACAAACCCCTTAGAGGTGGCTCAGCTAGAGGATTCACCCTTGATTTTACAAACTAAAGCAAAATGTAATCGCCCTACTCTAGACCCCCGGGTGTCATTACCCCCAAAGCAAGTAGCTCTTTATAGTTTGCTTCCATTAAACTTAATTTTTACAATCTTGCCATTCCAGGGGAAGCGCCCACCCGTCTGGAATACAGCCCTGGATACGGCTGAACACCTCAGGCTTCTGCTTAATTTTCCAATCCTGAGGTACATTCCAATTACTAGACACAATATTAAGTCCGTAGAGCAGTTGCTGATATCCAAGGATAGACAAGTGATTAGTGTTGGGTCCACTTCCCAGGAGACTATTGTGGCTATTTGGGCAGCTAAGGAATCTCTGGAGGAGAGATCAGTTTACATTTCTAAAGCTTTTCAATCCAGCGCTGGTGATATTTTGGTATACAACAGGCAGGGCTTGCAAGGCGCTGGACAGGCACAGTCTGGGATGCTAAATTTGGAGGCAGGTGCTCAGAAGGATAATCGGGTTCCCCCGGTGTGTGTTCTTTCCCCACCTCCTCTGCGACAGGCCATAAGTAATGATCTAACTTGTTCAGTGCCTTTTGTAGGTGGGGAAAGTATGGGAAGTATGGAAATTGGAACGGAGGATCCCCAGGGCTTTGCGCCACTATCCCAGAAGTACAAACAAGAGTCCCTGTTGTGCGCCCGTTCGAGCACCTTTGGTAGGCTTGGTGAGGGTATTTCACCTGAATTAAACTTACTGACTAAGTTGGAACTATTGTGTTCACAACTAAACCAACTGAGATCGGGGGCCCCACCGTTTGAAGGGAGTGTCCCCCAGACCCAAGTAGGGAGACAGGGCCTTTTGGCCCAGGCGGGGTATCCATTTCCTGTGGTATCGGGGTTGCAAACCCCGGAGGTGGGCTCCCTTTACAGGAGTAAAGCTGAGGGGTTGCTTGGGCAGCACAGCAAAAGTACAGCTGAAGAGCTGGTACCCGGCCCCCTGATTGTGGGTGGTGTGGATGACGAGGTGCAAAATGCTTCTACATCTGGGTGCCATTTAGAGGATAGGCTGCGGGTCTTGGGAAGGTTGGTGGAGCTTGCTTTCTCAGGTTTGTCCTGGTTACCCCCTGGGAGTTCAGTGCCCCTGGCAGAGGTACCTCAAATTTTATTGGAGGCTCCCTTGGTGAGGGCCCATTCGGAGGATAGGGCATTAGATTCAATCAATTCTGTGGGCCGGGGTTCGGGGATTTCCAGCGCAAGTGTTCCCTTATGACAGCTACAGTCCCCTTCTATTAAAATAGTGTCGTGGAATATCTCTGGCTGGAGGGCACGCTGCCAGGATTTGGAATTTTTCCAACTGTTGGGATCTTGGGACCTCTGTTTGCTGCAGGAAACTTGGGCTTTAGAGGATATAAAACTGGCAGGCTTTACTGTCTTATCTGTGGGGGCTACCCCATCCAGGGTGTCAGGTTGCCCCAGTGGCGGGCTGGCATTTGTGATCCCAAACTCATCTGATGTGTCTATTAAATTAATAAATAGTTACCAGTCTTATTTTGCTCTCTATTATTGTAAGTTCCCTTCAGCTACTGAACTCCTGATAGGCAACATGTATATTCCCCCCCTTGCTTCCACTTTTTTTTGTGTAGATATTTGGGATGAAATTCTTTGCAGAGTGGAAAATGCACGGCAGATGTTCCCGTTGGCCTTTTTCATCATGGGAGGGGACTTCAACTCAAGATTGGGTGACTGGCAGGGGTCTGGAGATGAGGGGTGTTACCTCTTCGTAGGGCCCAGGATAAAGTAACTAATGCAAATGCTAGATATATGAAGTCTTTTGTGGAAGAGCTGGGGTTGGTTATATTCAATGGTAGGCTGAAGGGGGACTGGGATGGATGTTATACTTTCCATTCACCCCAGGGCTCAAGCACCATTTATTTCTTCCTAACCTCAATCTCTCTCTTTCCAAGGATATTAAGCCTCACTGTCCTTCCTAGTGCTGAAACAGCCCATTTCCCATTACAAATAACCTGGAGTGACCCATGGAGTCAGCCGGCCTCCCTCTTGGAGGAGGGGCCGGGTTGCCCCCCGGGCCGGCAGACAGCACAGACAGTATATAAAAGAATGCGCTGGTCACCAAGAGCGGCACAGAGCTTCTTGACCTTTTTAAAGGACCCTACTATGGAGTAGTTGTGCCATTCAATAAAATCTGGGGTGCTGGACGGCCAGGTGGGTCTTGACCAGATTACGGCCCTCCTTAGTCCCTTTCTGAGCCTGGGGAATTCTCTTCCCCTCTCCCATGATGGGAACACCAGGAGATGGATTGATAGAGATTGCCAGTTGTTACGTACATCCCTTAGGCAGTCAGCATGTCTGCTGAAGCGTTGCCCTTCGGAAGTTAGTAAAGTAACTTTTTTGGAAATTCGGGCACAATATCGCCGCTTGATTGCTTCTAAGCGTTCTGCTTTCCAAATACAGCAGTGGGCCCGGCTGGAAAAGGCGGCAAAGAGTGGGAACTCATCTCAGTTTTGGGGTTGTATTCGACAGTTGAAATTGGGGGATGATGTTACGGCCCCAGTAGTATTGTTGCCTGGGGTCTGGGAAAGATTCTGTGGAGTTATCTTTTCGGTGTCCCATCTATCTCGATCTAGCCCCCCTGTTGAGGAATTTGACTCTTTCCCGCACTGGCCGCCAGTTTCTGAGGAAGAGATCAGGGACTTGATCTCTCGGTGTAAAAGTGGGAAGGCGCCTGGTGTGGACCAAATAACAGTGGAGAGTTTGAAGGAGGCCCCGGAGTGGTGGGCTGGGCTTTTAGCTCCGATCTTTACATTTATCAATGCCACAGGTAGGATCCCTAGATCATGGATCAATAGCATTGTGGTCCCCATATTTAAGAAAGGCGATCCCAAGGGACCCTGGGAACTACTGCCCCATTAGCCTTCTTAGCATCATAGGCAAGCTTTATGCCAGGCTTTTATTGATCAGGCTCCAGGACTGGTTGGAGAACAAGAAAGTTATTATGCCTGAGCAGGCGGGGTTTCAGAGGGCCTGTTCAATGGTGGACCACACCCTGGTCCTCACTTACTTAGTTGGGAAAACCTTAAGCCAGGGATTGAAGGCTTATCTTTGCTTCATTGATCTGAGGATGGCGTTCGACTCCATCTGTAGGGGCCGACTGTGGGCAAAGCTACGAATGCTGCACATGGAGCCGAGACTCCTCATCCTGATATCCCATCTCCATGAGAACAATACCTTACAAGTAAAATTCAACAGGGTGGGTGCTCTGACTCAAAAAGTGAGGGTGGATAGGGAGGGTGAGACAGGGTTGCCTATTGGCTCCCTTTTTGTTTAACATCTTCTTAAATGATCTCCCCCCCTTTCTATCTGGAGCTGATACTCATCCGCCCCAGATTGGAGATAGAAAGATAGCTGCCCTACTCTACGCTGATGACACGACCCTGATTTTTCGCTCTCTAGTGGGTCTCCGCCGAGCGATGCAGCGGTTATGGGAAAAGCTGTCTCTTATACACATCTAGATGTGTATAAGAGACAGCTCTACGCTGATGACACGACCCTGATTTTTCGCTCTCTAGTGGGTCTCCGCCGAGCGATGCAGCGGTTGGGGGACTACTGCTGCAATGAGAGTTTGATTGTCAACTATGAGAAGACCAAGGTTCTGATTATTGGCCATAGGAAGCACAGGGTTACGCACAGATGGCGGTTTGGGGACCATCAGATAAGCTGACCATCAGATAGGTTGATAAGTTCCAATGCCTGGGTGTGACTTTCTTTAATTCCCCCTGTTGGTGAGATGATTGGCTTGCAGCCAAAAACCGGGCTGTGCAAACAGCGAGTGTAATTCATGGGTTTTATTTTCGCAAAGGGGGTCAGCTGATCTTGCCGGCTCTCCAGCTATTTCAAGCAAAGGTAATAACCCAGCTGCTTTATGCCTTCCCTGTTTGGGGTTTGGATTTTCTGGAACAGCTGGAACCGATTCAGAATGGGTTCCTTAGGGCTATCCTGGGAGTCCCCCAGGGAATGCCACAGGTATTTTTACGAGTTGAGACGGGCTGCCTTCCAGTTAGGGTTTTTGCGGTCCAAGCCCTTGTCCGCTTTTGGTTGAAAGTGGAACTTCTCCCCTTGGGGGATGATTCCCTTTTGGGGAGAGCTCGTGATGAAGGTCTGTTGCTCCCCTGGTTGGGGAAGATGGAGGTTGTTATGGGGAGGCTCGGGTTTTCCACGGGAAGTTTATTGACGTTGAGTCTTAAGCATGCCATGATTATGGTTAAGCAGAGACTTGCTGACCAACATCTCCAAGTTGATGCTGACACGCTTCAATCGCAGACGGTTAACCCCTTATATAAGTCTCCGGCTAGTACCTTACGAAATACAAACTATTTGGTTGCCTGAGCTAAATTTCCGTTAAGGCAGGCTTTCACATGCTTTCGCTGTGGAGTTTTTCCCTCAGCAGTATTGGAGGGGCAATATATGCGTGTCCCATTACATGAGAGGAATTGCTTATCTTGCTCTATGCAAGTTCCAGACACGGTCAATCATAAACTTTTTGTTTGCCCAAAATATGCAAATTTGAGGGTCAAGCTTCTTGTGGCACTCGGGCAATCCCAGGTGCGGTCCCCTTTTGTTGAACCATATGAATTATGTTTGGACCATAGAGGCTCCGAACTAACCCGGTCTGTGGCTGCGTTTGGCAATGCAGTTATGAATGAGCGACGTTTGTTGGCGCTGGGAGTGGAATAAGGGATGAGGGATCATTAGTATGCCATATGCAGCCCTCTTGAAACACTGACAGAGTTGGTGGTGGTTGGTCTAGATTTGTAATTATGTTTTTTAAGTTGGATGGTGTTTGTTAAAATGCTTCAATTTTATTTTGTAAATATTGTAATTTTGTATGTAAATTGTTGTTAGACAATGTATTTTTTCTGTTCATATATTGCCAATAACCTTCGAGTTAAGGCAAATAAAGTTTATTTTATCTATCTATCTATCTATCTATAAATAAAGGATTTTATGCTAATTCCTGAGTATTTGCCTGATTAGTGATTGGATCCTGACAAAACTTAGCCAAGGCAAGTTTGACCATGCTACAGCGTGGTACACAGGAGATCATTCTCATGTTGACTTTGGTCTCATCGAACTGTTTGCTGAACTTGTTTCACGTTTAAGAACATAAGAACATAAGTGCCATACTGGGTCAGACCAATGGTCCATCAAGTCCAGCACAGTGAGTGACCAGTTTCAGTTGTTTGGAAGAAGTACCCAACAGGATACAATGAGGTGACCAATACATTCCCTGTTGTTCACTCCTAGCTCTGGACAGTATGAGGTTACGTTCCCTCAAACCTACTTGACCAATAGCTGCTAATGGCCCTATTCTCCAGGAACTTGACCAATCCTTTTTAAAACCCAGCTATACTACTGGCCCTGACCACATCTTCTGGCAACAAATTCCACAACTTAATTATGCATTGAGTGAAAAAATACTTTCTTTTATTTGTTTTAAATCTGCTCCTTGTCAGTTTCATGGCATATCCTATCCCCTAGTTCCAGTAGTATTTGAGAGGGTAAATAACCATTCCCTATTTACTTGTTCCACACCACTCATGATTTTATAAGCTTCTATCATATCTCCTCTCAGTCATGTCTTTTCCAAGCTGAAGACCCCTAATCTATCTAGCTTCTCTTCATAGGGGAGCTGTTCCACACCCTTTATCATTTTTGTTGCCCTTCTCTGTGCTTTTTCTAATTCTACTATATCATTTTTGAGATGGGGTGACCAGAACTGCACACAATATTCAAGGTGCGGTCACCTTGATAGAGGCATTATGATATTTTCAGTTTCATTCTCCATCCCTTGATGAATAATTCCTAACTTCTCTTTACTTTTTTGATGGCTGCTGCACACTGAGCTGAGGATTTCAGTGCATTGTCCACAATGACCCCAAGGTCCTTTTCCTGAGTGGTAAGTCCTAATTTAGAACCCAGCATTGTGTACATATTGTTTGGATTATTTTTCCCTGTGTGCATCGCTTTGCAGTTGTTCACATGAAATTTCATCTGCCATTTAGATGCCCAGTCATGCAGTCTTGCAAGATCCTCCTGCAATTCTTCACAGTCTGCTTGGGTTTTAACTACCCTGAATAACTTTGTGTCATCTGCAGATTTGATCACCTCACTCTTTATGTTTCAAGTGTCCCATAAGTGTATAAAGTAAAATATAAACTAGATGTGAGAAATCCTATTGCTTGCCAGACAGATTAATAATTAAATACCCATGAACAACTAGAAAAGAAGCAGATACCCGAAGACAACCATGAAAACTGTACAGATTAGTCACAGCTCTAGTTATACTGTATCTCAGACATATACTTTCCGTTTCAGACAAGACAAGTCAGAGTTGAGTTTTAAGGATATTTATTGTTCAAAGCCCTTTTGTCAGATTTAATTTTGCGGAAACCAATATTTTCACCAGATAATCTTCCCGAGGGATTCTTGAACAAGAATTTAAAATGAAGAAGTAATGTGGTTAGTTACCTTTAACATTTGTTGAAAATAGTCATCTTAATGCAGGTGGAAAAGCAGAGAAATTGCTCTACCCCCACCCTTCTTTGTGGACATATTTCTTAATATTGCTGGATTATGGGTGACTGTACCTGGAAATTTTCTGACATTAAGATTTTTAAGAAAACAATATAATTGAGAAAGCTAAGGAAGGAGAACCCTCAATTGGGCCCATGCGTCAAAATCTGATCTATCCAGAAAGCTCAGAAGTTTAGGCATGCAAGTTATGAGGTTATATTTACAATGTGGGTGGTTGTTATCTTAATTAGCCCACAACATTGCATGACAGATTTTTTAAAAAAAAAAATAACCCAAATAACTCTAAACAGGTAACTAGTGTTATAAAAAGGAAAAGCTTTTGTTCTAAAATCCCTATGAATTGTCAATAAATCAAGACCATGAAACAACATTGTAGTTTTGGCAGTCAGTACTTTTACTGGTTTTATTGTATGGAGCCTGTTGAATGACCTAGAATTATCTTCCCATTGTTATTTCTTCTTCTGTTTATTGCAGTAGTGCCCTAGGATCAGCTAAGAATAGGGATCCATGATGCGCTGTGATAGACAACGTAGGAAGGTAGAAGAAGAGAGAAACTCTGCTTCAAAGGGCTTACACTCTTAAGTCATGAGAGAGCAACCTGCATCCTGCTGGACAAATCTAGCCCACAGCTGTTTTTTTATTTGGTCCCTTTCCAATTCCTGGATGTGGCTACTGTGATCCAGTTCCTTCCCTAAAGCTCTGGAAGAGTGATCTCAGGGAAAGGGAGCAGAGATGATTGTAATAACAGTAAATTAATACTTTTATTTATAGAACACCCCTGCCAAAAAAACAAAAACAAAAAAACCCCACACTTGTGGAGCTGAACAACAATAATAAAAAAAGCAAATATAAAAACACATTTAAACAACAGTGACATTCTTAAAAGCAAAAGCATGCCCTGAAGAATAGGGGATGGATCCATGGCATAGATTTGGGGTTAAGAAAGTTCCCAGCCCCAAGAGTGCAAGTTAGAGCTGCAACCAGACAACTGAAGTTTTGGGCACCCCCTACAAATCTGTTTGGGGACAATCAACCCATCTGGACTCAGCCGGGACCCCTGCAGAGTCCAGCTCCACAGAGGTTCTGGCTGGGGCCTGTCACTTTCAAAGGTCACTTCACACCCCTAGAGCACCTCAGGGAAGAGCTGCTCAGTGGTGGGGAGGGCGCCAGCTTCTCATTGAAACTGACAGGCCCCGGCTGGGACTGCTGGGCATGTCAGTTTCTCTGGGGTAATGCTCGCATTTTCAGACATCGGACACCTGACTCATCCTCAGGTAGCCCATAGGGTGCCCCAAAATATGGGTATTACCCAAGTAAGTGTTTCAGCTCTACCCCAAGTACCAAAATCCTCACATGATCAAGACTGAACCACAAGATAAACACAGATGCATGCACGCATGCACAAACCTACTTTGCAAGTGGCTGGTGGAGTCAGTGCGCTGCGGTCATGACTGCTGAAATTCTGAAGAGCAGCTAAGATTCAGCTGCTGTGACTCAGGTGCAATGAAGTAAAAAACAGGACCATTAAGACAGTGCAGGGTCCAGGACCACTTCTGGCTGAGAGCCGTACTTAAACTGCCCGAAATTCACATGTGTCTCCTCAGCAAAACTTCTCCCACCTCTGTCGTAGGTCAATGATCTGAACCCTCCCCTTTCTTCTTCCAGCCTGAACACCCTCCTTAAGCACTTCCACACTTGCTTGCTATATGGCCGGTGCAGCTTGTGCTAGTATCCCAAATGGCCTGTGGGAGGAGTCCTCACTTTTGCTCTAAGGCTGCTTTTAGACGAGCAGGCCAATATAGCATGTTGAAAAACACACTTTGAGAAAAGTCACATGGGGGTGGGGGGGTGGGGTGTTTAGACAAACCAGAAGTTGCTGGCCATCATTGGAATTGTTTTTAAAAGTGCATTTGAAAGACCTTGATATCAAGGCCTAAGTAAACAAGGCAGTGTCAGGATCCAGCCTTGAACTCATGACCCCAGGGGTTTTGGAGAAGTGGCCAGCCCTCCTGCACTACTGCCTCAGGCCCTGTTGTGCCTCCCAAGAGGCCCCCCTGATTGCTTTCCCCTAGCCACATCCCTCTCCTGTCCAACTCCAGCCCTGCCACACCTCCCAGCTTCCTCGTCAGTTGACGTCAGCGTGTAAAGCTTTCTGGTAGCATGAGGAAGCTGGGTCGAAGAATACACTCTCACTTTTGGTTCGTGGTCCTGACTCCCAGTCCTGTTTGTGCTCTTGTCCTTATCTTGCTCTCACTCCTTTTCTGGAAAGGATCCCAATTTACTGTACCTGAGCTCTCGCATCCTCATGAATGTCACATCCCTTGTCTCTCCCTCTGCTCTCCCTTCCCTGTCTCCCCTCCCCCTGTCTTTAGATTGTAAGCTCTCGGGCAGGGACCATGTCTATCTTGTTCTTTGTAAAGCACCAGGTACATCGCTGGTGCTATATAAATGCTTATAATAATAATAATAAATTTAAAAATAGAGAGTCCCCTTGCCTTTCCTGCCTTGGACACAGTCTTGTCTCCCCTTCTGGCCTTGTTCCCTGTCTTATTTTCCAGCATTGGGTGTCTTTAGACATCACATCAACAGGTGTCTGAATGTGTGTTTTGGCCTTGATATGAACACCGGTTTGGCCCTGTGTTCACCATGGCGCTGCTTAGACACACAGCCCATCTTGGGGCAAATCGGTGTTTTGCTCACCACATGATCTCATCACGCAAGCGCTGCCGCCTTGTTCTCTGTGTTGTACCTGCTAACATGACATCATTAGACACAACGTTGGCCATGTGTTCAGCTGAAACACACAAATTGTCCTTGTGATGCAATGCTGTTCACATCACATGTTTCACGGGTGGCCAAATTGGTGTTGGGATTGTTATAGTGCTTACACACAACGGCCAAACATGTGCTTAGGGATTTTGACACCCACTCTTTGTTATGTCTAAAGATGCACCTTGTCTCTTTGGGTATTTTCAGATGTTACGAGATCACAGTCAACCACAGTGAACCACACTGAACCCCGCGGCAGGGCCAAAGTGCCCTGAACATCTATCTGTTCAGTGACCGCCAGATGTTCACCACAGTCAATACCCACCAGGGGTCAAAATCAACCACGCTTCCGGAGCTCTGGCCATTTCCAACAGGAAACAATAAAAAGTAATGTCTGAATGGCAACCACCGGCCGGAAGCAAGCAAAATGATTCCCAGCCAGGGACAAGGCATGCAGCGTCACTGCCAGGCAACCAGCAAAAACACAGGCCATGGAGGGAGATTTAAAGGGCACACAGCAGCAGGGAAATGTGGTGGAATGGAGCAAGGCGGAAGGGAGAGGAGAGCAGAGGGCGAGAGAGCTATGGAGGAGGAGGAGGAGGAGGCGCAGGTGGAGGAGGAGGTGGTTGTGCTGCACATGGAGGAGGTGGAGGGACAGCAGCAGCAGCTGCCGGCGCCAGGAGGGACCGCCCCAGGGACAACGACCGAGCCGGGGGAGGAGGCATCCCGGAAACGGGTAAGGGGACTGAAGGGGAGGGGACCCAGCAGCACAGGGGCACCCAGGGGGGAGGGCCTGCCAGCGGGCAGGAGACAGGGTGGGCCACGGGACAGGGGCAGAACAGCAACCAACCAAACCCCCCTATGTCCCGCAGACATGGAAACAGGCCAGGGAGCCCGAGCCCCCAGAGGAGATGGGTGCAGCCCAGGAAGAAAAGGAGGAGGAGGAGGAGGAACCAGAGGGACCATGGGGGAGACAGTCCTACCACAGAGGGGGGCAATGAGGGCTCAGGGAGACCCAGGAGTTTATCCGCATCTGGGGGACCCTGAAACATCAACTGGAGCTCGCACTCAATCAGCGCAACGGACACGTGTTACTGGAGATTGTGCAGGAAATGGAGGCAGTGGAGCATCACAGGACCATGGCACAGTGCTGATCTTAGGCCAAGGAACTCAAAAGGGGGTACAAGGCCATTTGGACAGCAACCGGTAGTCCGGGTATGGAGCCTGGACCGCCCCCTACTATGATGCCCTGGACCACATACTGCACATGAAGGGCTCAACAGTAGCCCCACACCTCGTGGGGAGCAACATGGTCCAGGGCAGGGAGTGGGCCAATGTACCCCCCTCCCCTTGCCGCCCTCCAAGAGGGCACCAACTCCAGGGCCCCTGACCCCCAGGAGGAATGCCCGTGGACCTTGGGGACTAGCAGCCCCCCCAGCACCAACCTGGAGATCCCCCACCCCCTGGCAAGACAGGACGACTCCAAGGCCGGCACACTGGTCACCCTCAGCCAGTGGTCAGTGCGGGACCTCAGATACACGAAGGGGCCGGCCTCGGAGGGATTGGAGACAGACATCGAGGGTGGGAGGGGAGATGGGCCAGAGGCAAGCGGGGGGGATGAGGGTCCCCAGCCAGGGGGCACACCCCATCCACCTCAGACACAACAGACCACTGAACAGGGACCCGGGGGGCTGCCTGGGCACACCTACAGCCATCCTCCACACACCCCCCATATCCCCACAGGCATGGCATGCCCAGCACCAGAGACAGGAGGGCAAGGAGGCCGGCGGGGAACAGCCCTGGCAGCAGCTGGAGGGCTCAGGTGAGGCACACCAGCAAGGAGGGGGGACCCACGGAGACTGGGAGGGGGACCTGGGTCATGCGGGGAGAGCGTGGGGGGCCCGGGGCATTGGGGAAAGCCAGGGGGTGGCCAGCAACCCGGGGGGGTCCACGAGGCACAGGGTATTCGAGGATTGCCACATTGGTCTCACACACAATTGTGCAGCACACAGGAGGCACCTATTACCTGGGCCGAGGTTTGCACTGCATAGTCCAGCCGGCTGGAGAGGCTCCTCCAGCACTGCTTGAGGGCCCTGAAAGCCCGCTCAACCATGGTCCAGCTTGCACATAGGTGGGAATTGTACAGCACCTGCACCGGGGACCTGGCGACCGGGTACACCTTCATCAGACACCGGGTGAGGGGACAGGCCGGGTCCCCCAGGATACAGGGGGGCATTAGTACCCCCTCAATCCAGGTCATCCCCATGTCCACAAAGTCCCCATGGTACATCCGGGCATAGAAGGGGGAGATGGTCCGAGGATCGTGGCTGCACCCAGAGTTGCCCATGAAGATGTCTATGAGCTGCCCCCAGTGGTCCACGACAGCCTGCAGCTGCAGGGCATGGTATCCATGTCTGTTCACATACTCCATGGCCTCTCCAGCAGAAGGGCAGAGGATCTCTATGTGGGTGCCATCCACGGTGCCTAAGCAGTTGGGGAACCCCCTCCAGCTGCGAAGCCAGCCATCACTGGATTGCTTGGTCCAGGAGAATGCCCTCTACAGCCTCACAGACATCCCAGAGGATAAAGGCAACGGTGCTCACCCCGACACTGAAGTGCTGCGAGACAGACCAGCAGGAGTCGGATGTCGTGAGGGCCCAGACCCTGATGGCCACCCGCTACACCATGGGGATGGGGGTCCTCATGGACAGGGCCCCTAGCCTTCCGCGCTTCCGCGAATCGCGTAATTTGCGCAGAATCCTGCCCTAGGCAGGATTCTCGCAGAAAATGGGGAAATCCCCGCGGGATTTCCCTTCCTTGGCGTCCAGCCAATGGTTGATGACCTGCTTTATTCAGGCCGCAAGCCAATCAGGGGCTTGTGCGGCCTTTATAAAGCAGGTCGCAACAGCACAACTTCCTGTTTCATCTCACCTGCTTGGATCACCTGCTTGGATCACCGCCGCCTCCCAGGAATCGCCGCCGCCGCCGCTGCTGCTGCCTTCGCCGCCTCCCAGGGATCGCTGCCTTCGCCTCCGCTGCTGCTGCCTTCCCGCTGCTGCCTTCGCCTACACCGAGGGATCAATGCCGCCCAGGGATCGCCGCCTCCGCTTCTGCCTTGCCTCCGCC
>QEPC01012655.1:5357366-5372422 GCA_003113815.1 Sphenodon punctatus | reverse complement strand
ACTCCTCATTCCCCTCACCTAAATCCTGCTGATACCCTCCATCCAGTACAATCTGTTACCTAAGGTCTGTGTACTCATATCCTCACCACATGGACCAACCAATCATCATTCTCAATGTAACCAAGCCAAGCACGTGCACCTGGGACCTCACATCCTCATGAATGTTACACTCCTTGTCTCTCCCTCTGTTCCCCTTCCTTCGTCTCCCCCCACACACCCATCTCTCAGTTTGTAAGCCCTAGGGTAGGGACAGTGTCTATTCAATTACTTTGTTAAGTGCCAGGTACATTGCTGGTGCTATATACATGTTTGCTAATAATAAAAATAATAATAATCTGTTGCACTGGCAAACTCAGGTGGGAGACCTGGATGGGATGTTAAATACATTCATCCAGTCAGTCTCTGCAAGAGTTGCACACCCAACTGGAGGTTCTTACAACAATATGAAGAAATATATCTTTCTGGTCTATCTCACAAACACATACTGTATGATATTTTACCACCCTCTGTAAAATATCTTTTACAGAGGCTTTTCCAAGGTTCTGTATAAAGTAGATAAAGACTGGAAACATACATATGCCAGAGAAATCTAAAGCCCCTTCTTGCTCCTGTTCTTTATATGCCAGTTTGCTGTGATTACAATCAATCCAGAATACCTATTGGCCTTAAGATAATCAGTCAGTCATACAGATTCTTAAGCACCTTAGCCAATCATACACACCTCTTTTGCACTCTCCATTTCCCATCACACAACATATGAATTGCTCCCCTGATAGGAAACATGAAACATTCCAAATGCACATGTACACCTCCTTTGGTCTCTGACTGATGACCAAGTCAGGTAGTTCTTTATTTTCTCTCCACAGTAGTAAAATATGTGTGTTGATTCACTCCTTCTCTTCCCCTTTTAGTATATCATTCTCTTTATAATGAAGAAAGAACATTTGTTTGTGAAATGCTAGAATGTTTCAATTAAGTTGTCTGCATCTTGATTTTCCATAGTTAAAATGAAGAAAAGTACTGACTTTAATTCATTCTACAACTTTCTTAATTAAACAATTCAGGCATAATCCTTGGTCAAGACAACGTGTGAATGGGTGAAGATGTAGCATTACTGCTAGCACCCTGGTACCACTGAAAGGGTCACCTCCCACTGTAGTGGGTCAACTATCGGATTGCCATGTGTCATAGGCTGCTAGGAATCAGGATCCAGGGTCTGTGTGAGTCAGTGCAGGATTGAGGACTAGGTCCAGGACATCATAGACACATAGCCCAGGGGACAGGAGAAGCAGGCTCAGGTGTTAGAGAAAATAAGTAAGCGAGCAGGACAGAAGGGAACAGGACCAGTGTGGCCCTTTCAGAGTACAGTGGATAGTGGACACTGGGCAGACACTGACCCTTTAACGCTTGGAACCTGGAGGCCTAGCCACACCCTTTCTGGGTATATAAGGAAGCCCAAGCTAGGGGGAAGGCAGTCTGTGTCTGGCTGTGTCCAAGGAGGGACACATTTCTCTTGGAATCTGTCTCTCAGCAGGGAATTTCTCCATGGTTCTGTATGCCTGCTAAGAAATACCCAAGGATGGCCAGGAGTGCTGAGGCTGCCTGCAAGACCAGATAGCCAGAGAGGGGCTATCTGGCTGTGACTAGAACTAGAGACTAGAAGAGGCTGAGTAGCCAGCCAGAGGCAGGGGCCTGACTGAGCGGGGGTTAGAGAGAGGGCCAGGGTTACTGAAGGGCTGTTTCCTGGCATTAAAAAGCAGGTGTGTCTGTGACATGTAGGTAAATAAAGGACACCAGGAATCTGTGGGCATGAACAGGGCTGTTGTTAACAGAAAAACCCGGGCCCTGGCCAAAGTGTCTTAATGATGCTGAGGTGCCAGCCACTGTGCTCAGGGTCACAAAGCTGCTGGTTCATGCTCTGATCCTTACACCAAGGCTGTAGGGTTCATCTTAGCCCATCCATTAGTACATGCTGACTATCTCCACCCCTACCCCGCACATACTCCTCTACTGTCCTCTGGTGTTCGTGCAAAGCTGATGTTGCAAGATGCTGGGCATACTATGCAGCATTAGCAGTCTCAGTGACTAAATCAGCAATAGGAGTTGTATTGGCTTAATCTTTGTCATTCATTTGTGGACAGAGTAGTATCAGCAGGGAAAGATTTTTAAAGGTCCCAATGGCAATTAAGTGAAATACTGCAGATAAATACTGTGGATTGAAAAACTAACTATAAAAAGTGTTAGACACTGGAATAAGCTGCCCAGGGAGGTTGTAGAATCTCCCTCCTTGGATGTTTTCAAAACCCGGCAGAACAAGCATCTGTCTGTGATACTGCAGGCGGAGGATATCCTGCCATGGCGCATGAGATTGGACTAGATGAGCCTTGCAGTCCCTTCCAACCCTACAATTTTGTGATTCTATGCACCGGGGTTAACTGCAGGGGCTATATATCTGCACACCAGGTTTCCAGCCACCATTCATACTTCCCAATGTAAAAGGTTTAGCCAAAGCTAAGTTTATAAAAACGGATCAAAAGCTCATTTTTAAAAACAGATTTCACTAGACTTTAATCAAGCCTAATTTTTTGCTTGGGCCTTTTCAAGTCATTTGTGGATAAAGCTCTGATGTTTGTTTGTTTATTTATTTATTTATTTTATATTTTATTTTATTTATTTAATAAAATTTAATATCCCATCCCCTTTGTGCCTCAGGCACCTCTGGGCAGCTAACAACAATCATATAAAACAACAGTATAAAACAACAATAAAAAAACATATAAATACATAATAAAACAACTGAATCTGGGTCTAATAAACAAAAACCCACCCAACCCACTCCCACTACCCTCTTCCCTGGCAAATGCCTGTCGGAACAGTTAGGTTTTACAGCAACGACAGAAGGAGGGGATATCCAGGGACAAATGGGTCTCCACTGGGAGGGAATGCCACAGCCTTGGGGCACCACCGAGAATGCCTTTTCTCCATAAGAGAAACCATGGGGACCTCAAGGAGGGCACCCCCAGGTGGACAGCCAGGACCGATCCAGAACACGGGGGATGAGGCAATCTTGCAGGTAAATGGGGCCTAGACCATATAAGGCATTTATAGGTTATGCCATCCAAACCAGTTCTTCGCTGGCATTGCCATTATAGTAGATTTTTGCCTTTAAAACATCTGTTTTTTTTAAATTTTTATTTTTTTACCCATGATAAAAATTTGTGTTTCAATTACATTGATACATCCACTATTTTAGATTCTGCTCTGTCTTTGATGAATGTCCAGTTCTGACACCCATTTTCATATACTGTATTAGTTATTCATGTATAATTACTTAACGTAGGAATGTTTACGTCAGTCCTCCAGTTTCACTTCTTATTCATATCTTGAACCACCATGAGATCAGAAGAGCTTAGTTCAGTAAATAGCTGATATCAGAAGGAAATTGGGACGGAGGCACTTGGAGGGCTAGCCATTTAGTGTAACAGGTAAAAAAATTAATTCTTCAGAGAAAATTCATCCTGACATGAACAGACACAAGTTCTGGCATTATTATTATTATTATTATTATAAACATTTGTATAGCACCAGCCGTGTACTGATCCCATGGTTCAGCGTGGTGGGCCAAGAGGCCCGTCACGTCTGAAATTACCCATAGAAGGCTGTATAAGGGGCAAAATGAAAACATTTTTTTAAAACAACTTTAGTTTGAAATTAACTTTGTTTTAGTTGACTTTGCAATGAGATTGAATACAGAAAAAGTCTTTTTCTGTTACGAATTGCACACCCCTAGAAGATAATGGGGTTTTATTGGTGCTTGTTTCATACAGCTATAAAATGTACATGTGGGGAAAGCCACAATTCAGCTAGGTGGGTCAACGCAAATGAATACCAGACATTTATTTATGTCACGCCCTGTAGTGTGTATTGTATATATTCCATATCTTCTGTAGAAAAAGTAATCTTGTAACAATTTTCTTGAAAATTTGTACTCATTTTAGTAACTTCTTCCTGTAAAGCCAGATTATATTCCTGAGAGGGAGAGAGAAAATAAACAAAATACATTTTAGAAACATCTACAATTACCTAAAATAGTTTTCCCATACATCAAATGGTTCCACAATACCTCAGGACCTATCAGCAAGAGAAATAATGGATATATATCCCATGGAGAATCTCCCCTTTCCAATGGTGTAACAGCCAACTTGTATCCCTCTTAAGTGAGGAGGTGTGTAAAATTGAACAGCTCTGAAACTCAAATTACTTATCCTCATCCTGCAGTTCAGGAGGAAAAAGTATTCTTATTATTATTATTAACAAACATTTATATAGCACCAGCAGTGTACATGGCACTTTACAAAGTAATAAANTAGGGACTTAGGGTTAAAAAAATATATTTTTTAATCCAGGCTGGGCAGGGTGGGTGGGGGGTGCCCCCCCTTCCACCCGCACAGTCTGGGAGGGGGAGGGGAGAGGTTTTTTGTTGTTTTTTTTCCATTGATTTCAATGGGGACAGTTCCCCATTGAAATCAATGGAACAAATCAGGTACCGGTAAAATCCGGCAATCCGTTTTTTTGGAGTCCGGTAACTGGTAAATCTGGTAGCCGGTATTTGACCTCATGTCCCACCCCTAGTGATTACACAACTGCTCTATGCGATAGTCATTGGGGTTTATCATATTTGGATAAACTTGAAGGTATACAAAATTGCTTTTTTACGTACAATTCTGGGATTACCGCCCTGTGTCCCTCACGTAATTTTGAGGGCTGAGACAGCTGTCTGTTCCATCAGAGCTCAGGTGCTGATACTTATTCTCAAATTTTGGCTAAAGGTGGCCATTTTAACATTTACTTCAATATCACTTTTGTCCTTTATTTGTCCAATAACAAATGATCCATGGAGTGACCTTGTTGAACTAGAACTCCATAAATTGGGGTTCTCTAGAAAGTGCTTGTTGCCTCTGGGGTATAAAGGGGCCAGACTGATTTAAGAAAAAAAGGATAAGTGATCAAGAACAGCAGAGAGAACATTCTGCTCTTTTGACTCAGATAATTGCCCCTGATTACGTTCTTCCCACCCCTAATGTATCTCCTCCCCAATATGTTATCATGTGGGAAAAGTGGCAGCATAGAAGGGCTTTGACCCTGATGTGTTGTGGATCCTTCCCATCAGCAGTACTGGATGGAAGATACCAAGGGATACCTAAGGAAGAGAGACTATGTCCTCATTGCATTTTGTCTGTTGTAGAGACAAATGAACATATGATCCTGGAATGCCCGAGGCTTAGTGCTTTAAGAGATAAATATATTGGGACTTATGTAAAATCTATGTCCACTAGCCTGAGAGTTGACCACTTAATACAGTACTTATTGGAAGGCTCTGATTCTCCACGCTTGAGGGCAGTGGCAGCTTTTTGTCTATGTATGGCCTTTTATAAACAAAAGGGGTGATATTTCTGGGCGATTAGTCTACCCTTGAGCTATAAGTTCGTTTAGTATTACCATGAACTCAATAGTTAAAGATTTTGATTGATGAGACTGTTATTATTAGCGATTATACAACATGGCTTCTTCAGCTGTATTTTTAAAGACTTGTTTCTTCCGCTGTACCCTGGATTCCTGTTAACCTTGATTTGTATTTAAAATGTCCAGGGGTTACACAAGGTTGTTGTTTAATTATAACCATGATGACTTATGTTTACTTAACCACTATTTGGCTATTTCATTGTTACTTTATATGAATTTGTTATGGACTATGGCTAAACAATAAAAATATTATCTATCTATCCCTGGGGTGCTAGGGATGGCAACTGAAAAGACCCTGGCTGGCACGTGCAAATCCTGCCCTTATTTGGGAATGCTAGGTAGGGATGGCAACTGGAGAGAGGAGACCCTTGCTAGGGATGGCTGGCAGGCACATGTTTGGGTGGGAGTGCTGCTTGTGCTCATGCCTGACTGCTGGAAGAGCCCCCCACACTCTCTCTCTGTGGCAAACATCCGCTGCCACCCGCTGATGCCCACTGTTTGTGCCTGACTGATGTCCACCACTCACACACCCACCCACACGCCAGTGAGCTCGCTCTAACGGATAGAGCCTTTCTTGTCCTCAAAGTAAAAAAAAAAAGGTTTACAAACCTGGCAGCATCTCCTGTGCCCACTTGCTCCTCCACCACCAGCTCTGGGACCACCACCACCGACGGTCCAGGGGNGGCCCTGTGGGTAGGAAGCTGGCTGATGGGGTGCTTGACCTGGTGAGGAAGCTGAAGTCAGGGTTGGAGGCGCGTTTTGACATGCTCCTGCAGCAGGAGCAATATGTCCTGGCAACAATGCTGGACCCCAGGGTCAAGGGCAGCATGGCATGCCAGGCAGCGCTCTATGACCTCCGGAAGGATGCGCTGGTGGAGAGGGTCTGGCAGGCAGAGCGGACTATGCAGCAGGACACCCCTGGGGATGGTGGGAGTGGGAGCAGCCACCCCTCTCAGCCCAGTGGGTCTATCCCTGCCCCCAGCCCTAGAGGTAGCAGCAGCAGTGCCAGAAGCAGCAGCATCCCTGTTGCCAGCAGCAGTGCCAGAAGCAGCTCAGCCTATGTGCAGGCCACTCTGGGGAGCATGGGGTCCCCCACAACAATAGGGCATGCAGTGTGGCTGAGGGCGGTGGTGGAGGTGGTGGCCAGGCAGAGCTACGAGAGGAAGTACGATGGCGCCTCAGCAGCCATGGAGACCTACCTGGAGGAGGAGCCATGCTTTGATGCCAGCAGCGATCCCTTGGCCTACTGGGCTGGCAAGGCCAACGTCTGACCAGCCCTGTTGAAAGTGGCCAAGGGTATATTGTCCTGCCCACCAACCAGTGTCCCCAGCCAGCGGGGACATTTGCTCCCTGCACCGCCTGAGACTGGGGGGCAAGTTTGTTGAGCAGTTGCTGTTCATTAAGGTGAACCTTCTGCTGCTGGGATTCCCTGAGCTTCCCCTGGACAAGGATTTATGGTGCAGTGGCGCACGCCATCCCATGCCAGGGGCAGTCATGGGATGGGGCTCCTCCACCTCAATCTGGGCTAGGGCTACTGTTGCTGTGCTGCTGAAATGCTGTCCCTCCCTCCCGATGCCTGGGACCCACCCTGCCCCCCCTCCCTCTCCCTCTCTCATACTAGACCGCCTCAGCCACCTTATCTGACTGACCTCATGACACAGGGTGGCATTGGGAATCTGTAAGCCTGCCAGCAGGTCTATGGCTGGTGGCTACATGATCTCAGCCCGCCTATGTGACACTGACTGGCTGTCACTCTCTCGCACTGCACAGTCTTTGATAGCCTATCTGAGTGCCCTGCTGCCAAGGTCTCAGCCTGCCTGTCCTACTGCCTCTCATGCCACTCTGCCTGCCTGCCCGCCCAGCTTGCCGCCAAGCTCAAAGCATGCCTCAGTCCGCCTTCCTGCCTCCCATGCCAAGGTGCCTGTCTGCCCACCCAGGTTACCTAGCTCAAAGNAGGTTGTGAAGAGCTTTATAGGTGAAGACTAGGAGCTTGTGCAGGATTCGTTCAGGAAGGGGTAAACCTTTCTATGGCAGTTTTTAAATGCCAGCTGTCTGAACCTGGCAACAAGTTGTAGTGTTTAAAATTAATTTGGGAGGACAATGGGTTAATGGAGAGGTAATAAAAATGCATGAGAAATCTAAGGTTCTGCTTAGCTATCACTACAAGGGCTGCAATTCTGTTTTGGTATTCTCGCTTTTCTCAATAAGAATCAGAGTTCTTGGCTTGTTCTTGCAAATGAGAACGAGTCGAGAACTGCATGGATTCTCAGCAAGAAAGGCAACAATCTCAAACAGCCCTCCCCCCATAGTGGCAAAAAAGGCCCCCTCTTACTCACCTGGCTGTCTCTGTGAGTCTGGGGGGACTGCTCCAGCCTCTGGGTCTCACTGCTGGGTTTCTCCCTCTTTTGGGTCTCAACCTCTTTTGCTTCTCCTCAGAGGTTTCTGCAGGGGAAAGGCAGAAGCCTCTGAGAAGGAAGCAATAAAATAATAATAATAAGTTAAAAAATCACTGTGCATGCTCAAAATGGCCAAAGGACCTGGGGCCTTTTGCTCAGACTGACTGCCCTTTCCAAATGACACCAATGCTGCCAATGCCATCTTGGGAAAAACCCACACATGCTCAGAATACACACTGATTTTTTTTTTTGCCTTCTCCTTGGGCCTCCTTGTCTACCCACCCCCTTTTTTGCAGAGGGTTAGTTAGTTCTTTTCCTGAGATATTTTGCGAGATTATGAACCATTTGTGAGATTGTTTTGAGATCTCACTGCCAGTTCACAATTCTTACAAGATTCTTGCAAGAATCATTTTGATTTTCGTTTCAGCCCAAACACCACACAAATGTGTTGTATGGGTATATTCCCCATACAGAAAGACAGGCAATTGCCTCTGTGTGTAGCTATTGTGCAGAAACATTTTTCATATAAAAAGATGAACATCCATTTTGGAGATTTGCCCATGTGGCTCAACATCTGCTCATGCAAAATAATGCAGTCAAGAACACAAGAAAGCAATTGTGAAGACAAGTTTTCATTTGCATTGCCACTTATTTACCAAATGTACTTTTCAGTCCTTGTGGCAATATCTAAGCAGAACCTTACATTTGTCATGCACTTTTGACTACCTCCCCTTAACCTCCCCTTTGACTACCTTTCCATTAACCTATTGCTCTCCCAAATTAATTTTAAACACCACAACTTGTTGCCAGCTTCAAACAGTTGGCATTTTAAAAAGCGTCGTCGAAAGGTTTATTTCATATGTGAAGCATGGTTCCCAAACTGGCCTTGAGGCGGGTGGTCTGTTAGTGCGGGGAAATGTCATCTATCCCCTTGTCATGGACAGACCATTATCTCCTACGGGCCAGTCTCCTGGCACAAGTCTTCCCCCTGCAAGGTGCAGAACCGGTTTTATTGATTCAACCCTGGAGACTTATGGAACTGGATATAACTTCCGACCTCGATAGCTGTTCACTTGATGCCCTCGTCACTCTTTGGAACATCTTGCTATATGAGGTCATCGACTGGACGGCTCCCAGACATCTGCTTCCTGAGCATAGGTGACATAGGAATCCATGGTTCACGGAAGACCTGAGTTCGCTGAAGCAGGAAGGGAGACAGTTAGAGTGATGGTGGCACCGCACCTGTATTGAAGCTGACCGATTGCAGAATAAAGTTGTGTTAAAAGCTTATGCTGTGGCTATGCAGGCAGCAAAGAGGAGGTTCTTTGCTACCATCATAACATCTGCTAAATCTCATCCAGCTGAGCTTTTCCGGGGGGCAAAGGGGCTGGTCAGTCTGGCTTCACTCTTTCTGGAACTGGATTTGTCCAGTGTTAGCTGTGACATGTTTATTAATTATTTTGCAGATATGATTGCTCGTATCCACCATGTCTTTGATGCTGCACTTAATGTGGAGCTGTACCCAGGGTTATGAATGTTCTGCCTGGTCCAGTTTTGTGGGATCAATTCCAGCAGGTGTCACCTGCCAATGCGTTGGAGACGCTGGGGGCTATGAGGGCCACAACTTGTGAACTGGACATGTGCTTTAGGGATGGGCGAACAGATCGCGGTTCGGGTTTGGCCGTTCAGTTTGGCTGTGTTTGTTTCATCCGTTCGGTTCGGTCGTTCGGTTCTGCTGTGCTTGGTTCATCCGTTCGGTTCGGCAGTTCGACTAGTTCGCCGAGTTCAGGTTCGGCTGTTCTGTTTGGCTGTTCGGTTAGGCTGTTTGGCTGTTCTGTTCAGCCGTTCGGGAAATGTTGTTATGGTTTTTTTTGTTTTTATATGTTTTTTTGGTTTTTTATTGGGTTTTATATAGTTTTCTTTTGTTTTTTATTTGTTTTTTTGGTTTTTATATGGTTTTTTTTATTTATTTATTTTTATCNAACACACCACACAGCCAAAACACACAAATCAAAACCAAACACACAGCCAGCCACAACACACACGCTCTCACCCACACAAGATCTGCATGCACTTGAATTTCCAGTTTCTGGCACGATCACAGGATCTCGTGATACCTTTTTCCAAACAACTGAACCGACCCAAACTCGACCGAACCCGAACTCGGCGACCGAACCAAATGACTGACCTGAACAACCAGACCGAACAGGACTGAACCAAATGACCGAACCTGAACCACGATCTGTTTGTACATCCCTAGCAGCCCTTGCTGAAGAAACCATCTCTTGACATTGACTCCCTGGCCAGCTATAGGCTGGTCACTAACCTTCCCTTTTTAAGGAAGGTTATTGAACGGGCAGTGGCCACGCAGCTCCAGGGGCATCTGGATCACATTAGTTTCCTTGACCCTTCACAGTCAGGCTTTCGTCTGGGTCATGGCACTGAGTTGGCACTCGTGGCTTTTGTTGACAATCTGCACTGGGAGCTGGATAGATGCCGGCCCACTCTTCTGATCTGTCAGCAACTTTTGACATGGTTGACAATGAGATGTTGGTGACCCGCCTGCAGGACCGTGCAGGGGTGGGCGGGACCGTTCTTGAATGGTTCCACTCTTTCCTAGTCAGTAGAACTCAGCGTGTGGTGCTGAGGGAATCTACATCATCCCCCTGGGACCTCATGTGTGGAGTGCTGAAGGGTTCTATTCTTTCCCCTCTCCAACGTGTATATACAGTCTGTGGGTGAGATCATGAGAGGGTTTGAGGTTGGGTGCCACCAGAATGTTGATGACACCCAGCTTTACCTCTCATTTTTATCTGACCCAGGTCCGGTCAGAGCATATAACACCGGTGGTCTGTTCTGCACACTGCCTGACTGTGATGAGGGACTGGATGAGGCTAAGCAGTCTGAGGTTGAATCCCGATAAGATGGAGGTGATGCTGGTGGGGAAGGGTGAAGGAGTGCAGGCCCCCATCACTGATGGGGTGTGTACCTCCTTGGTCCCCCAGGTCGAGAGCCTGGGAGTGCTCCTCGTTACACATCTCCATCTGGATGCCCAGGTGGTGGCTGTGGTGAGGAGTGCTTTTTGTAAATTACATCTGGTCTGTTGTCTTCGGCCATATGTTTCCGGCCCTGACCTGGCCACTGTCATCCATGCATTTATCACTTTGAGATTAGACTACTGCAACGCACTCTACATGGGGTTCCCTTTGGTGACATCTCGGAGACTGCAGCTGGTGCAGAATGTGGCAGCCCATATCCTGACGGGGATGGGCTGTCGGGAGCATATAACACTGGTGGTCTGTTCTGCACACTGGCTGCCTATAATCTACCAGGCCCAATTCAAGGTGTTGGTGCTGACCTTTAAGGCCCTATAAGGTCCGGGCCCTGCTTATCTGTGGGACCACTTCAACCTCAGTGTCCTGGATTGGCCCCTGCAGTTGTCCGGAAGTGCTGTCTTAGAAATTTCCCGGGTCTTCAAGGTGGTGACCTCTGCGAGGTCATTCTCGGTGGCCACTTCCGGGCTGTGGAACTCCCTCCCACTGGAGATCCACCTTTCCCTGGATCTCCCCTCTTTTCGTAAATCCTGTAAGACCCAGCTGTTCCTCCAAGCTTTTGCTGACGGATATGGGTAGTGGGTGGGGGGCTTCTGTGTGTTTTGTTTTTTTGGGGGGGATTGGTGGGGTTTTAGTTTGGCCCTGTGATTGTCTATTTTAATGAATTTTAATTATTTCTATTTTATATTGTTTTATCAATTTGTATTTCTATTTGTTGTACGCCTCCCCAAGCTGCCATGTGGCAGGAGGGCACAGGTTAGAAGTACTTAAATAAATAAACTGGAGGACAGGGCCCCATCTTTGTTCACACTATCTACAGGTCACAGCCCTGACTGATACTCAATGTATTTAGCCTGTCTTTGGGTGCTTTCAGACATTTCAGCTGCCGCCATTGCCATTGAGCTCTCTGGGCAGTGGAGGCAGCCAGCACTCCAGCCTGGATCCACCAGGCTGCCAAAGAAGCATGATGGTGGGGTGGGGGCAATGCAGTGCCCAACCCCGGCTGCCCATCCCCCGCTGCCACTCCAGACCATGGTGAGTGAAGCGAACTATCAGATGTGATAGCGCGCCTTACTCTGGGTCTGGTGGCTGGCTCCCGACCCTGGTGGGGCTTAACCCAGACTGTGATTTAGGGATTTCCCTGACTCACAGCCTGGGCTAAACTCCACCATGGTCAGCATCCAGACCATGGTAACATCTGTTGGTTATTTTTAAATGTGATGGTTATTTTTAATCAGTGCTACAGCAGATTAATCTGTGCCACTGTCATGTCTCAAAGCACCCTTTGCTGCTGTCTGGGGTCTAAGGTTTAAGACTCAAAATAAGGTCACACAGGCTGTGAGCATATAACATTGGTGCTTTGCTCACTTAACTGGCTGCCTATAGTCTACTGGGCCCGATTCAAGGTGTTGGTTTTGACCTATAAAGCCTGAACCCTAGCTATCTGCATGACCACCTCATTCCCCCGGGCTCTGAATCAGCCCCTGCAGTCATCTGGGTGCACCTTTCTTGAGTTCCCCGAGTTTGTCGGGTGTGGATGAAGGGCGTTCTTGGTGGCTGTTCTGAGGCTGTGGAACTCCTTCCTGTTGGAGGTTTGCCTATCTCCGGATCTTTCCTCCTCCTGGAAGCAACGTAAGACCTAGCTGTTTTGCCAGACATTTGGTGAGGGAGAGGGAATGGGTGGGTTGGGGAGAGGGGAGGGGTTTTATTCTCTGAGATTATCTGTTTGATTTGTTGCTTCATTTTACTTGTATTTTTGTACAGTTTTATTGTGTTTTGTTGTATGTTATATTATTTAAAATTGTGAGCCACCCTTAGCCACTGTATGGTGGGATCGGGCAGGATAATAACTTCTATTATAAATAAATAAATTAAATATTTTGAACCACTGAAATACACATTTAAAGGACAGAGTTTGGTCAGCTACATAAAATAAACCAAGTTAAGAATAAAAGCTTAGAAAACCATATTTTCAAGATGTGTAAAAATGTCAACATGAAGGCTTGATGTAACATGCCTTAGTTTTTTGTTTGTTTTTGTTTAAAAATGCACTGACCTTGAGATTAATGAGACTTGGCTAAATGGAACTTATAATAAGATTGCTGTATGTGATCTAATCTGATAGCTGGAGTTGATTGTTGTCCTGCTATTCATCTGTGTCTTAGGTGTTATTATGGATAACTTCAGGATGCTGCTCTGAACACTTAACTAGGAAGCTTCTGTCAGGATTGCTCACTAATGTTTCAACTGATTGCTGTTATTTCATTTTTTTTTAATCAGGGAGGTTTATACATAAGGTTTCTATTGTCAATGTAGAAAGGGGGAGGCAGAATCAATTTCCTCTTTAACATATTGATAAACAACTCCAGATATGGGGACCAGAGGAGGGGGGGGAGGAAACTAGATTTACCTTTGAATGACCTGCATAGGAATGTTGGAAAAATTAATTCCAGAATATTATGTCAACATTCCTTTAAGTTGTGGATATGATTTACATAGTAGGTCTTCTCCAGCCATCCAGCTTCTTTCATCTTGATACTGTAAATTGCTTTCATTTTCCCCCCTGATCTGTATGCTTGAGGTATTGTTGTGATAAATTATAGAGGTACAGAACTGAGAATGGTGTGTAGATTGTCTAAGAAATTGAGTGCAGTCAGCCTTAAAAGTGGTGGATGATGTGCTAAAACAGCTACCTTACCCTGGTCATGTCACATATGTCGTCAATGAGCAGCTGCTTTTAAGTTTGCCTTTTGCCCAGAGCACTGAGAGCAGCTGGATTTATTGAATTAATAAGTGCTCCATTTTGGGGGGTTTGTTTTCCTGTGACCGTGAAATCTGGCTATAATGTTAGCAAAGTGTAGGACAGGTCTCCTTCGCCAAACAAGGTGGTGTCGTTTTTGTCATTATTTAGTACTTAATCTTCAAGGCAGAAGATAATGGGAAAACCCTACCAGCAGTGGAATGAAATGTTCCTTTCCAGCACTGAGTTAAGAGGGGGGGGGGAGGGGAGGATGGGATTTAGTATGTGCATAAAAATGAAGCAGTGGGGGGGAAATAGATTGTACAGAATTCACAGCTAATATATTGATGTCCTATGTATTTTTGACAGCCTGTTTGCACGTTCACATTTTTAGCCTGATTCTTCTTAGTGATCTTGTTCAACTATCTAACATTCTCTCTAGTAAATCATCAGCTAGCACAGAATAATCTCTTTGCTGAAATCCAGTCTATCATGAGGAATGGACCCAAATCACGCAGCCTGACTGGGTAGCGATGGCAGTAAGTTGCACATATGGAAAAGGTTGAATCAATGACCTCTAATTCCTTTGACCAAAGAAGTGTGATGTAAGTGGCCTACCGCAGAGCTGTGGGGCAATTTTGATTAATGGTCTTTTTGTTTTGGGTTACTATTGTTCATGGTCACTCATTTTCCAGAAACAATATATGAAGTAACACTTTCAGACTTCATCAACAATAGAACATATTGAGCTAATGAGTCTCTCTTTATATTTGCTGTGTCTTGTTGAAAGCATTGGAAGTACCTTAATCTTAATGAGAAAAGATAAGGTAATGTGTCTCGGATGGGGGAGTTCAGTTTTGTTTTGTTCTTAGGTCAAAGAAGGAAAGGCGGAGAGAAAATAACTAAATTTGTATATATAACAGCACGTGGAAGCTCTTGTGTGGTCCTATGAATAGAGAAGTGAGATGGGAGCCATGACTCCTCAGCCTTCTCTTCCTGGTTCTCCCTTTGAATCATACAGCCTATGACCTTTATCAGTCTTTTTCTCCTCATCTGTATAATGGGTACTGTAGATGTACAAAATACTATGGTAAATGTATTAATAAGAAAACATAAGAGAAAACCATAAGAAAACATAACATTGAGAGCCCGTATGGTGTAATGACTATGGGTAATTTCAGACATTAAGAAACCACGGTCAACCACAGTGAACCACGGACAATCCCGCAGCATGGCCAAAGAGCCGTGAACATCTGATCAGTGGCATCCAGATGTTCACCATGGTCAATCACGCGTAGGGGCCAAAGCCAACCACAGTTCCAGAGGTTGGGACGGGACCATCCC
>QEPC01012655.1:5317874-5357266 GCA_003113815.1 Sphenodon punctatus | reverse complement strand
CAGTTTCAGCGAAACTGACAATAGCACTGCAGCAGCCTCCGCTCTGAAGCAAAGGCAGAGGCTGCTGTGGCAATTTGGGAAGCGGTGGTGGCGAGGTTTTGTTTTTGTTTTTTTATAAACAACGGCGGCACCTGGAAGGCCCTTGGCGCTTGGGGGTGTCAGTGCCCCAAACACCCTGGGATGCCAGCCATGCCTGGTGGAGAGAAGATTGCACACCTAACCTATACACAGTTCATTATTCTGGCAAGGAGGCAAGAAGTCTTTTAATTTGCACACGACTTCTGATATTGCTTAGCATCAAAGAACTCACTAATATTGTGAAAATGTTTCTATTTGTCCTTTGTTCCTCTGCAAAACAAGGAAGTTCAGAAGCCTATGTAAAAAATTATTTTATAATATACATTTCATATTATAATACAATATGAAAAGATAAGACTTTCAATTAGAAGAGTTTCTGGTTTAGACATTTGCAAGAAAATTTACTTTTTAAAAAAAGGTGAAATGATTCAACAGTTGCCTCACCTATGTCTTCAGCCAAAGCATTTAGTCAAGTGTCTAACTTTAAGCATTTGTGTAGTTCTATTGATTTGAATGAGACTAGTCATGAGTTTAGAAACTCACATATTCTAAAATTCTCTACTGGATTAAAGGAGCAGCTTACCTTGAAACATTGAGGAACACCAGGAAGATGTGGTTTGAAGCAAGTTATTTTCCTTTGAGATAAGTCCAGTAAAAAAAAAAAAAATCAATCCCCAAACAAAACTAAAAGATCATGGGTATGATTCTCCATCTGTTTACCATCCGCATTAGTACATAGTAATTAGTACATAGTACTGACACCTCCACTTTCCACTGGTGCAAGTCCTGTTGGAGCTGGAGGGGATGGGCTTGCATAGCTGTCAGAGGATCATGCTAAATGTGTTTTCTCCCAACCCTTCTCCCCCTAAAGTTATTTAATTTTGCCTTGATTTCAGTGGCATTAAACCTTGCATTCCAAACCACAGTCAAAGCACTTTATATTTGACTAAAATGTAAACAGCTGAACCAGTTCAGATTTGATTCTTTGCTCAAGTGTCAAACCAAACCATTTGGTACACTTGAGGGTACAAACAAAAGGTATTATTTGGAATTCTGTTTAATGTGCTTCTACAATTTCTGACTATGGTCAGGATCAGAAGTAGAACTCCTGTGATCCTGTAAGATTCTCACTCCATTTCTAGTGAATCTGGGAGCAAGAGGAAGAGAAATGAGAAATATTCTAAGAGACATCTGGTGCAGTGATGTAGAAGAAACATTCAAACAATCTGGATGCATTCAGGTATTGGTAAACATTTAAACTGTTTTGGATCCATTTAAACCTAGTGCTGACTATCCTCATCCTACAAGAATATGTTTTTTGTAGGATTGACTCTGTTCCTTTAGTTGATGCTAATGAAGAACTCTAATGGGAGCTGGATGCACTAATCCTCAAAATGCTGGGTTTGTGCTGATAAAATGCTTTGAGGACTGCCTGGACTCAGTGCTGCAAAGTGTCTGAGCACGCTAGGTTAGTCCAGTCCATGTTTAAATGTAGTAGTCCCATCAGAGTCAAAGAACCTGCTTAGGTGTTTAAAGTTAAGCATGTGCTTAAGCATTTTGCTGGTTTAGGTTACAATGCTCAGCAGCTGGCAGAATGAAGCCCTAATGGTTTAATCCAGTACCCAGTGAATTAATTTGTGTTTTATCACTGATTTCAGTGGGAAACCCTTAATTGACAGTATCTTAGTATTGGTTCAGTTCATTCAGCAACGTACTGAGAAGTGCTGGCCATTCTTGACTGAATGAACATCAGGATTGGATGGTGCTGAGCATTTTGCAGGTTTAGGTCATTAGTGCCCATTGAAAAGAGCTTCCAAACTGATGGTTGGAGGAATGATTTAAGACTAGGCTGTACAATCAGACTTTTAAACAAGCTTTGATGTCAAGCACTGCTGTAACAATGCTTGATTATTATTTTTGCTGTATGATGATTAACTCTATGAGAAGTTGTGTTGAGTAAATCAGAGTGGGTTTCCATAGATCAAGCAACTTATTACAAACTGTATTATTTCCAGGAAACAAACAAAAATAAGCATGTTGTGCAAGATGAAGTGCTTTCAGCTGGCTATTGTTTTGTGTTGCTAGTTCTTTAGTACCGAAAAAATTCAGTTAAAATTGTTTTAATCCTCTGCAGTTACATTAAAATGATGTGGCTGTCCAGCAGATAAATTGACTTGCTTGTATCTGTTCTACATTTATAAATACAACAAAGTTCTGCATGGTCACAAATGATTTATCTTTTGTATTTGGAGAGGAGCTGTAATCATTCACCCTTTTTCAAGTCTAGTTTGGCAACTTTATCTCACTTGCAGTTTGCATTTTTGAAAGTGAAAATATATTCTGCAGCTTTTGATGTGTTGATTGGTAAGAAGGTAAAGACAGCTGCACACATGTCTCTAGAGACCCAGCTCAATGACTAAATGAAGACCTCTAGTGCTTTCTTGTTAGCTAAGATAGATCTACATCCAGATGAACCACAATTAGTCAATAGTGAAGGCTCTAGGTGCATGTGATCAGAAGCCACAAATCAGTTTTCCCTGGGACTTAGTTATTGGCAGATTGTGCCTTAGGCTATGCTCTGATGCTGTATGCCTGACTGTAATTTTTCCCCTAGTGAAGTTTTAAAGTCACAGACTGAGACTTTAACAGCTATCTCCTGACAGTAAGGCTGTCACAGGCCTGTCAGATATCAATCGGATATCAAACAAATTGTCTGATTCTTTAATGTACCCTACCCACCCTTTCATTATTAACTAGATTTAATGTTGCAGTATATGTACTTCCTAGCTAATATATCTGTGTCTGCCTGCTTAAGCTTATATTTCCTTTTTTGTGTGAAGGCCAGCTTCTTGGGTCAAATGAAGCCAGTGAAGTTACACCAGGATGGATTTGATTCTGTGTACCTGTGTTTTTAGCTAGAACAATGACACTAAAGGGTTCATTCAGACATGGTTTAAAAAGCACTTACAAGTGCTGGTGGCAGGATGTGAATGTGAAGGATGCGCGCCCAGATGACATCCGAAAAGGCACCATGTGCATGATCAAGCTTGATGGCTCACTGACAGGTGCGCTCTACCGACCTTTTTTTTTCCAGGTAGGTAGGTGCCTGTCATGTGTGTGGCACCTTTTCAGACGTCATCTGAGCGCGCATCCTTCACATTCACATTCTGCCACCGGCACTTGTAAGTGCTCTTTAAACCACGTCTGAATGAGCTCTGAATGGTTAAAATAAGACCATGCCTCAGCTTCTGCTTAAATGTCAGCCCAAACTGGTTTATGCCTCAAAGCAGTTGAGCAGATAAGTTTATTTTATATATTTCCATTAGACCTGGCTTTCTGCTCCATGGTTTTGGCTGTGAGCAGAAGTAATTAGGGGTGGGAATATCAGTATCGGATAAATCCGATAATCTGATATTTACTGGTATCTGTATACAAGATTGTTAACATTGGCCGCTTTACCTGTTTTTTTACATTGTGGCCATTGAAGTCAATGGCTGCAATGTAAAAAAAACGGTAAAGCAGCCAATGTTAAAAATCCGGTATGCCAATACCGGTAAATCCAATACCTGGGAGATCCAATACCGGTAAATCCGGTATTCTCCCCAGTGTCTCATCCCTAGTAATTACAAGTAATTAACTTTAGCCTTCTTGCCATCACTATGGCTGAGGCCACAAGAGCAGCGAGGGCCTGATCCCCATGCAGCTCCATGGCGGGCAATCCCCAAATGCACAGCAACTTCCATGAGCACCACCCCCACGAGGAAGCCGGGCTGCTCTCGGAGCATCTGAATTTTTGGTTGCCTGTTAGAAATGAACTTCTCAGTCATTCAACCCTAATGGGAAAGTCCTCTAGCTTTAAAATTGGGTAGAAATTTAAAACATGCCATAAAAACCTGCAGCACAAATACAATTCTCTATTATGTTCTATAGTTTGGGTTAAAAATTATACAGAAAGAATCTTCTACTCTTTTTAAATTCTACTGGGTGGAGGCAGGTCTTTAGTTTTATCCTTATGAATGACCTAGCACATCTCTGATGTCGTTTGCTGATGCTAGTCATTTGAAACCATGGGTAGGGTATTGAAGGTGGAGCTTTGGCTGGTTGATTTGATGGGTGCATGTAGTACGTAGGGGTGTGCAATTCTGTATTATTTGATTAATTATGAAAATGAATGAAGCCCTTAATGGAGCCCCTCCTCCTAATTGGAGTAGAGAGAGAGTGAGTATTTGTATGATTGACTTAACTTTTTACAGTTTGTTTTTAAAACTATTTTTACAAATTGGAAGTGGGACATCAGGGACTAGGAGCCGAGATTTTAGAGTCCAAGGATGTAGAGTTGTCCATTCCTCAGCTTGGAGGACTGTTGTTATTCCATATTGTGTATGTATTGCTACCCCCATTTTATAGTGAGAAAAATTAGCCAGCACAAATGGAACAAGTGACATGATCACACAGTGAGTGAATTGCAAAGAGAGGCACAGAAATGGGGCTGAAACCTGACTTCAGCAACATTCCTCCCCTGGTCTGAGGAAGAGAACAAGATTGGGCTCTTTCTGGGCAGCATTAGAGTTGAAACAACTCACACCCTTTTCACTGCAGCTCTGCAAATAAAAGAGAAATTAAGGCCAGAAGAAGCAAAAGTAATTTTATCATGGACTGAGCATATATAAAATGTACTGCATAATTTTTAGCACCCTGCAGTGATGGTGATTAGTTAGCGAAACACTATGGTCCTGTTACAATTACATCTTTGAAAAACTCCTTAAATTATACAAAGATAATCTAAGAAATTAATTTAAATGTTGGAAAATAACATAACCAGGGATATCTCTATTTGCAGTCTTCCCCCTGTGCTTGCATACATCTTTTGTCTGTCAAGTACAGCAAATAGCTAATTAGCCCCATTTAAGTGCTTCCCTCAGTTGGAAGAAGTGGTAGTTAGTTGTACTTCTCTGAAAGCTCAGATTCTAGTGGGATGGTTTCCAGAACAAAATATATGCTTAGCGCTGCATGATCACACATCCTTTCCTAGACTAGATAGAAACCAATAGAGATTAGAATGCTCCTTCCTCCTAAAATTGATTTATTTATGTTTTCTCAGAATATGCATCTCACGCACAGAAATTTTGACTTTCGGCCAAATCCTGAAGGCCTTTTTCAGTCCTTACTCAGCAAAACTCTCAGGGAGGTCAATATGAGGTTTACTGGATATGGACTGCAAGATTTGTTCTAACGTGTTTCTAAAATGCCAGTGTTGATAACATTAATGAGCTATAATCTCTTGTTCTTACTCCTTTATACTCAGGCTTTACTCTGGCAAATTAGAATAGAATCTGGAACTGAATATGCACTTAGGTCTTGATCCTGAAAGGTGCTTAGCATTCTAGTCAAATCCAGCAAAGCTCTAAAGCATGTGAGCATTGAGCAATATCAAAATCAATGTGACTTCTCCTATGTTTAAAGCAAACCATGTGCTTAGGTTCTTGGTTTGGGTGGAGTGCTTGGCATTTTACAGGATTAAACCTTGCAGTCCAATCCTGTGAATTACTGTTTGCAAGTAGTTTCTCAGCTGTACACAGAAACATTCTGAATGAAGCTGTGTGTTTGTGTAAGCCTTTGTTGGGGTAGGTGCTTTAATATGTCAAACTTGTGCTTTAAGATAATAGCAAATTAAGCCTCCTGAATGTTAAACTGATAGAGTTGTAAAGGTGGAAGGGACCTCAATGGTCATTTAGTCCAGCATGTGTCTGAAACAAGCAGCTAAACTGCTGCTCCTGAAAAACTTTGCTGTATTGGGAACTGGGATCAATTTCCTGACTGTTTCCCAATACCAATGCGATTTCTCAATTCTCACAATACCATGAGATACCGTCCTGAATTACTGAACTAGGGATGGGTGAACAGAATGCGGTTCGGATGTTCGGTCGTTCAGTTCGAAACCCGAGTTCAGGTTCGATGGTTCGGTTCAGCCAAGTTCGGGTTGGACGAACTTGGCCAAACAGTCAAAAATAGCACTATCAAAACCAAAACCAAAACCAAAACCGAAATGAAACCGAAACCGAAACGAAACCAAAACTTTATTTATTTATTTTTTCCTGAAAAGACGTTTTTCATGCCCCCGAACTCATCCGAACTCATCCGAACACAGACAAACTGTTCGGTCATTTGAGAGTTTGGTTCGGACGTTCAGTTCGGATGTCCGAATAGACCGAGTTCAGTCCGAACATCCGAACCGCGTTCGCCCATTCCTATTACTGACTTTCCACTTATCATTTATTGCATACCATTCATTTACCATTTACCACATTGCTGAGGGTACCATTTTACTTCTGGGTTTGTTGTTTCTGAATTTCTGAGCCAATTGTTGTACAAATAGTCCACCACTTAATCTCCACTCCAGTGCCTCCAGTCAGAATTGTTGTTTTATGTTGTTCCCTTTACTTTGACCAATCTGCAACTGGATTTCAGGTTAGTAAAGGCATCTGCATAACAGTCAATGAGTGACAAGGATGATTAAGGGAAAATGGAGTGCAAGAAATGTGGTATTGTGTCAGTATTACCTCTTGGGATTTGAAATGGACGGTAAATCAGTAAATGGTAAAGTGGTAAATGGGATCCTGGTAAGCAGAAAGTCAGTAACTTGAGAAACAAATGTCAGTCTAGACATTACTGAATACCAATTTGACCAAGATGGTGTTGAAATCCCGGTTGGCAATAATGAGATTGGCAACATCTCATTTCAGCCCCAGTCTAGTCAATGTAGGATAAGGATTAACCATAACCAAACTGCCCACACAGAAAAATCTACCAACAAGAACTAAGCCTGTAATAAAAATTTGCAAGAATTAGAGATCGGGAATGACCAGAGTGCACCAATGCCTGAAATAATGGATAACAATTGTATAAAAGAAAAATATAGATATCTCAGGTAAGAAGTTAGTCATGACAATGACCAGTCTTGCATGTGTCCTGTTTGTGTGCTTTCATCCTATACTGCTGTTGACTGTTTCCTTATAGCCCTGTGTCCTGCCAAGCCCTATGTCTATCTCCCATTATTATCCCATATCCTCTGTCTCGCTAAGGCTCTGTTTCTCTTACCCTTTATTGTCCTATTCCTCCTACAGCCGTGTGTCCCACCAAGTCCTGTGCCTGTCCCGCATTACCCCCAATTCTCCTGTAGGCTTACATCTTGTTTAGTCTTACGTTCCCTTGCTTTATTACCCCTCTCCCTTGTAACCCTGTGTCTTGTATGCACTGACTCTCTCTGACCTGTATATCACTCCTATAGCCCTTTCTCTGGCCTGTGTATCCTTCTGGTTTCCAGGTTCAGTTCCTTGTTCCCTTCATGAACCTTGATGATGAACTGTATGAGTTGAGGCTGGATAGCCCAGTGTTTCATGCTCAGTCTCAGTCTCCCTTATAGCGGAGAACTGCTGAGAGGATCCCTCATCTGGATGCCACTCCCCTCTCTCTGGCCCTTGACTGTTCTTCCTCCTGGCTCTAGCCCTTCCCTCTGCCCTCATCTTGGCTCTGATCCTGGGAACCTGACAGTATGGTGGGGGCTGGCATGCAGTGACTATGAAAGAGTTAATGATGAGCTGTGCAATTCTGGTATTTTTTTAGACAAATGCTCCCCACCCATCATGCATGTTGCCGGGCCATATTGGCGCCCTGTGCAGTCCTGCATCATGCACGATGGGTGGGTGATGGATGGGTGGGTAATAGGTGGAGATGCGCTTGTCTTAAATCACTCTTTGTCTCTAAGCAGAACACTGATCTAGTTCAGGGTGGTTGTTGGCTACTTTGTTAAGTCTCCATCTTAGAGACCTAAGAAAGTAGGTCTACTCCATTGAGTATGCAATGTAACCTACTCCATTGAGTATGCAATGTACCTTACATAGGACAGAATAATGGAATCTTTGCACAGCAAACTGGTTAGAAAATGCTACGTTAATTTTGTAAATACTAATAGCTACAATAAAAATCCAGTTTATATTAGCACTTGCTTGGGTTTCTTGTGAAACTTATGTTTTTACTTCTAGCTTTCTCCTTGCTTACAACTCTCTTTTCCCCAGCTCATGCACACAGCACATCAGAACACATACTCCAGATAAGATTGTCAGGGAAAAGCTTGGTAAGACCATCAAACTAAATACTCCACAGACACCCTTCTGATTTCTCTCTCCCTGACTTAGAATAGCTGTGAGAGAAGACTATCATTTCACTCACACATAACCCTTAATAAGGGGATGCATCTGTAATGGTTTCTCTTAGTTACTAAAACTAATGGTGCCCCATTCGTTTACATAACTCATGAAAATGATGAGTAAGAAACAATTTGCTTTCATCCATTTTCATTTTAAAAATAAAACTAATTTTAATTTTAAAAATCACTGGGACCGTTCTGCACATGCACGCCCTTTTCCAAAATGTTGCTGGCAGAGTCTTTACTATTTTAGAAAAGGGCTGCATAGATGCTGAATGATTTCGGGACATTTTGCACATGCACAGTATTTGTTTTTTAAAATCATTTTAGATTTTACAAAAAAACAAAACACCCCGCCCCCAAAGCCCCTAAGGTTGTTTACAAAACCCCCTGAAACTGAAGGGGGGTTTGTAAACTAAAACAAAAATGGTATAAGGGTGCCTTCTGCAGACGCCTACACCTTAACACTTTTATACTTACGCAAACCATAGGTCCTTGCCTCAGTAGGAACTTGAGGAGGCTGGCAACTGAGAAACACTCATTCCAATTAAGATTTGAGGTCCTGGACAGGATCTAGCATTCTAAAGTACATTTCACACATCTTCATGCCTCATCCAGAGAAAAGCAACCTTGGCAGGGGAGGGCTACACTGCTGGTAGTTTATCTTACTTGCACACAGCAACCATACATATGGGGGAAGAGGTTGAAGACGGTAGATAAATGTATGTGTTTCACTAGATTCAGTTAAGTGTTTTGTATTGTTGTTTGATCATTTACAGTATAGAGTCCTTAGACTCAGTTTAATCCCATACTCCTTTGTTGTGGCTTCTTGTGTGGTTTATTTCTCTTAATCACTGGCAATGGGAGGGGGTGAGCTGCCACACCAGCAACCTTAGAGATACAAATCTACTCTCTTGTTAGTCAAAGACGAAGAAAAAATAAGATACCTAGGAGTGTGCAATTCGTTTTTGCTTTTTAATTAGTAAAATGAATTAAGCCCTGTTAGCTTTAGTAATTAAAATACAAAAACACTTAGGCAAGGGTAATGAAAACAGATGAAAAAGGAAGGGGGGAAAAGCAACTTTTGTTGTTGTTGTTATAAAAATAAAAAATAAAAAACACTGTGTATGTGCAAAATGTTCAATGGGGCCTGAGCACCCTTCTCCAAAATGTTGCTGGCAGTGTCAGTGCCATTTTGGAAAAGGACATCTGGTCTACGCATGTGTGGTGGCCATTTTGTGCAGTGATTGTATTTTTTATTTTTAATAAAAATAAACAAAACAACAAAAATGAACTTCTTTGTTTACAACCCCCCTCCCCCACCCAAGGAGGTTTTTTTGTAAATGAAAACTAAAATGAAAAAAATGATGTGCCTGCTGCACACCCCGAACACCCAGCCCATTTGGTGAGGAACTACTACAAAGCTTTCCTGTAACAATTGCTTTCACCCCATCACTAGTACCAGTACACATGGCGGGGTGAGGGCAGTTTGTCCCTCTCCCTGTCTTAAGGAATGAGCAGGGTCTGTTGCAAGGCTGCACCTCACCATGCAAAGGCACCACTCTGGAAACCCTGTGAGGTTGCCTAACAACCGGGATTTGGGTGCGAAAGTCTTTGCACAAGACGACACTTCCCTGAAGGGAAGGTACAACTTCTGGCAGTACATGGACTACACTGAACAGGGGATGGAGAGACAGTGATCACTGGCATCCGGGGAGCCTGGAGTGCAAGCTCATGGGGCTGCAGCAGTTGGAGGCTGGAGGAGCAGCAGATCTTTCTCGTGCTGTGGGGCCGGTGGGGTGAGTCAGAGCTGACGGTAAGGGAGACGGTTTGGAGACTTCACAGAGGAAGTGGTTTGTATTGAGGCAGGTCTGACTCCGCCCCCCCAAAAACCCTATCCCTTGTGGGCCCCTCTGGAGCTCGGTCGGGAGCTGGGGTGCTGCGGGAAGTGACAGGGCTGGGGTGAGGGCAGTAAGTGGGGACTGGGAGAGTCCTTAAGAGGAAGCGTGACTTTTAAAAAAATATATAAATAGAAGAGAATAAGAAGGCCAGTAAGCACCCAGATAAAGGTCAGAGAAGACCTGTTGAGCAACCTGCCTCCCTTTCAGAGGCACAGGCCACTTTTGGAGTCCCTGAAGAGTAAGCTGGGGGGCTACGAGCAGGTCATACAGCACCTTGCTGCTGCAGTGGTGGCTGGGTCAGGGCCTGCGAGTTCTAGTGCTGTGCAGCAGGCAGGTGGGAGTGACCCCCTTGCCTCAATTGGAACAGCAGGCAGGCAAGAATGACCCCCCCACTCTCAATCAGGGACCCTTGCTTCTGTTCAAGCTCTGTCCTCAGTCTATCTTTGTGTAGCATAGGGTAGGCATCCACTGTTTTGTTCAATGCTCATGTTGGAAAGCGTTGGTTGTGTGCTGCAAAAAGAGCCCCCTGTAATAATGTTGCACTCACTAGGTGCTTTGTGAACACAAATTGTTCCCTCATATGCGAGATTATGATATTGCAAACTTCAACTGCGATTTGATCCAGGCTGTCTATAGTGCTACCTCTTGGGAGCTGGGACTGCTTTGGCAATTCAGAGTGCAGATCCTTAATAGAGTCTCTCACTCTATTGATGCTGCTGACAAACTCTGTAGAAAATGTCTGAACACCTACAGAGTCAATCTCTCTCTTTTACAGTTGATCATAAAGCACTTTAATGTGAGGCATTATTTTATGGAATAAAAACAGGAAGTAAAGGAACTCACTATCCTCTTCCAACTTTCTAGCACATCCCCATGCATCACAAGTTGCACTAGCATCAAAATTACCACTTCTTATGTGGTTGAAGCATTCAATCAGATCCTCTCGGTGCTCGTAAACTACATTTACTGTCCTAACATTAAAGTTCCAGCATGTGGCAGGTGCTCTGGGGAGCCTTCTCTTTACAATCATATCCATCACCTCTGTCCTTTTTGGAGATGATGAAACAAAGGCTGTTAATCCACCCAAATCTGCAAAAAATACTTTAACCTTTATCTGGGACACAGCTTGTTGCATTATCATATTTAGCTGCTGTGCATAAGCAGTGTACATAATGAACATTTGGGTACATGTCTTGTATCCTCTTTTGGACCCCCTCCCCCAATGCTGCCCACACATCATGCTCGCACCATCATAGCTCTGAGCAGTCACTTTCAGCAATCAGCGTCCTGTGGGAAAACTGTGGCAGTTTTCAAATGCTTCTTCATCGCAGAATCAATGCTGTCAATCAGATCAACCAAGGCTCTAAACGCTCCTGGGCTCAAGAGTCCTCAGCCTCATCATGGCCACGCAGTACCAACTCAAAAGTACCACAGAACCGAATACAATCAATTATTTTGGAAATAATGTACCGGTTGTTGTCAACGTCCTCATTATGCTTTCTAATGCTCACAAGGTAACCTTCATCCAGTTCTGCCACTATGTTGGTCTTACCAAATGCTGCAAGCTAGAAACAGTTGTCAATATGACCTTTGCATTCAATATGCTTCTTTATCTCTCAGGTAGATGCTTTAAGTCCTTCACTCTAGTCTTGGTCCATGCTGCCTCACCCCCAAACAGCAAGCATGGAAAACAAAACAATGCAGCCTTTGAAACACTACAGAACAGCCACTTCTTCTTCTCATACCATGCTGTGCTGAACTGGCATGTGTAGTCCTTCCCTCTGTCATAGGAAGCTTGTGCAAGCTGAAGATCTGTAGGGATGTACAAACACGGTTCGGAAGTTCAGACTGAACTCGACTAGTTCGGTTGACCGAACTGAACTTGAATTCGCCCGAACTGTTCGGTCGAATCCGACCCAGTTTGGAAGGCCAAAAACAGCTTAAAACACCAGTTTTGAATGTACAAACTCAGTTCAGAAATTCAGAATTTGACCGAACTCGACTAGTTCAGTTGACCAAACTGAACTTCCGAACTGAATTTGATTTTTGAACCGAACTGAACTTCCGAACTCGATTTGGTTTGCACATTCCTAAAGATCTGATGGACGGTCAGGTCCCAACTCTTTCACCTGACATTTTTCTGCATAAGAGAGCTGTGAGAATGACTTTGCCAGTCGTTAATACAGTGTTCATTTTTAGTGGCTCGCTCTTTGATGCTTCTGTCCTGAAAAATAAGAAAAGATTTTTGGCAATTGTATGGCAGTGTGCTTAGAGCCATCATTATGCACTCAACTATAATGGGTGCAAAGACAAGTCTTGAATGACAAGCAGCAAGCAGCAACTGAAGTTGAGAGAACACGCTAGAGATAATTCATAATAGTGCATTCCAACTTACAGCAGCATCCTGTGGCACCCTCCTCAATGTACTCTCTGTTCTTCAGCCATTTCCTTTGGAACTAGGTTAGCAATTCCTTAGCAGAAGTGGCTCCTGCTCCTTCTCCTTCTGCTCAAAACAGATAAACAGAAAGGTCAGTTGGTCTCTGAGAAGTCATGACCACCACACAATAGAAGTGGCACAGTAAAACCCCTACTTGTGATGGTTGCTTTTTGAAAAACACCACAGATTGTATTAGTAAATCTGTAAGCTTGCCTCCTCCCCCCGACACACACGTACTTTTCCTCACCCCACCCCACCATGGGAAAAGAAGTTACCTACTTCTGCAGGTGATCTTCAGAAACAGTTCGATTGATTCCTTTTTCTGTATGGGTAGTTGTCAGCTGTAATAGTTTCTACATAAATTTTAGAGAGAGTAAATTAGATTGATGAAAAGTTTGGGCCCGAGTAGCACATACTTATGAAAACCTACACATCTCTTGAAAAGCTGGAAATGCTGTAAAGCCCCTTAAAATATTTTAAAACTACAGAATGGTGAGAAAAATGCTGCAGGTGTTAAGAGCAAGCACTTCCTACAGTTTCCTATGCAGACAGTACAAGATTTGGGGGAGGGTTTTGACGAAACCCCTGCTCCACCCAATTTCACCCTCCAGCCCCCCATTCAAAAATTAGAAATCAGAAAATTAGGGTTGGATGGAAATCAGCAATGGGACCATTTTAAACAAGAGTAGCCATGGCCAATGGTCCTGCACAAAATGGCCTCTGTACATGCTTGGGGGAGGCAGAGGAAGTAGCAGTACATCATGCAAACAGACAGATCAAGCAAAGCAAACCATCTTAACCCAACCAAACACAAGCAGAGAAACCATTGCACAAGTCCCCAGGTTCCCCCAGCACCCAAAAAACAGAAAGCACCAGACCGGGTGCGGTGGGGTTTGGGAAACAGCAGAGAGACCGCTTGAAACAGCAGTAGCTATGGCCAGGCCAGGTATGTGTGTGTAAGGGAGGAGGCACAAAATGGCCTTGAATGAGTCTGCACATGCTTGCAAATGGCAAATAAAATGCCAAGGAAACTCAGAGAAACAATTTCACAAGCCCCAAGTTTCCCCAGCACCCAAAAAACAGAAAGCACTAGACAGATGGGGGAATCAGCAGAGAGACCATTTGAAATGTCAGTAGTCATGGCCAGGCGTGTGGTGGGAAGAAAGCACAAAACGGCCTCGAGGCTTGTAGTTTGCAAGCATGTGCAGAGTCACTCGACCCTTGAGCGAGTCTGCACATGCTTGCAAACTACAAAAGAACTATTTTGAAATGCAGGGGAAGTTTGAACAGAGGAACCATTATACAAGCCCCCAGGTTCTTCCAGCAGAAGTAAGCATCCAAAAAAAACCCCAGAGAGCGGGAGACAAGAGGGGAAATCAGCAGTGAGTCAGGGGACAAAGTTAAATTTAATCAGATTGAGTTTGTTGGATTTAGGGGCAAGCAAAGGGGCTGAACATGGCACTGAGGTCTGGGGAATTCTTACCGGTTAAGCAGCAGTGCTCTGCAGTCGCTGACTGTTTGTCTGGAGGAATCTTGCTGTTCCAGTTCCCCAAACTCCACTAGCAGCAGTGAGGGAGGCGCACATGTGGCTAGTCAATGGCTTGTGCAACCAGCAGATCAAGGAAGCTCATCCTGAAGTCTCAGTCTGGCCAGTGATTGGCTGACGCTGAGGCAGGCTCCTCCCCTGAGATTCCTCTCCAGTTCCCCCACCCCAGCCTCCCTTCCTGAGTGTCTCAAACAAGCGGTATTGATAAGCACCCAGCTGATGCCTTTTTTGGCTGAGTTCCACTCATGGAACTTAGCCTGATCGTTTTCAAGCCCCTCCTCCTTATCCTGAGAGAGAACCATGAAGCAGCGGGTCTGCACCCGATGCATGCGCTTTCTCTATATATGCTGTTTCATAGCCCCTGCCGCCCAGCCCAGTCACTCACTGGGCTCGGGGGCAGGGGCTACAGTGACACACGGTTACTGTCTCCACCCCCTCCCTGGTGCTGAAGGTGCGAGTGCACCATGCATGCAGTTGAGTACAACATGACTGCTGCCAGATCCTCAGCCCCACCTCCCTCCCTGATGCAGCCTGAGCCAGCCAGACTGTCTGCCAGCCCTGCCTGGCACTAAGTGCCACTTGTAAACATGGCAGCAGCCAGGAGGGAGGGGGGAAGGAGGAGCCAGAGCAGAGCCAGAGTAAACACAGCACACTGTCGGTGCTTACTGCAACTGATGCATATCGGGCACATGTGCAGGAGGCACACAGAGCACTGCAGACTCTCTGAACATGCGCCAGATTTGTAATTGGGAAAGCGACTGCTGTAGTGACCAGGAAGAGTGCTGGCTGTGCTGTCCAGCCTGTCAGTCCTCCACTGGGCTCAGTCAGCTGCAGGAGCAGCACACAGGTGAATTAACTGATGGGCTGACCATCCCTGGGGGAGTGGGGGACCGGTTACCCAACTGCCCATTAAAAGAAACCGTGGTTGGATGGTTGGGAGTACAATCGGGCAGGGAAGTGCTGCCACTCTCATTGTTGATTTCGTCACTCCTGCTCACTCTGCAGGAAGCCACATGCAGTATCCAATTGCACAAAACTTTAAAATTTCAATAGATTCAAGCAAGGCAGACAGGGATCTACATCACATGGTTCTCAAGATAGCGGGAGAAGAAAGGGAGCCAACCTCAGTCAAACCTAAAGCACTAAAGATGGCGTTGATTGATTACCTGGATAGGGAGGACTTGTTTATGTGTTAGAGAGTTTTAGATATTATTTGAAATCAATGAGTGGGTTTGAGCATGTGGTTGTGTCAAGCTTTTGAAGGAGCGCTCAGAGGGTTGAGTTGCAGACCCTTTTGACCACCCTCTTCTGGACAACCTCAACATATCTCTGCTTGGCATGGTGCCAAAGAAGGCCCCAGAATAATTTATGCTTATTCACCATCTTTCTTATCCAAGGGGGGAGTCTGTGAATTATTCCATCCCAGATAGCTGTATTCTGTGCGCTATGTTTCCTTCGATGCAGTGGTTGAAATGGTGCACATGTGTGGGGTTGGTGCCCAGCTAGAAAAAGCAATATCAATTGGCCTTCCGCCTCCTTCCAATCCACCCCAGTGACTCTCACCTTTTGGACTTTGCTTTTTAGAGCAAGTTCTGTTTCAACAAGATCATGCCAATGGACTGCTCCATATAGTGCACGACCTTCAAGAAATTTAGTTTAATGCTGGATTGACTGGTTAGGAGGTCGTCAGGGTTGCAGCAAGTTATCGATTATATGGATGACTTCCTGTTCATCAGGAGGCCTTGGTTAGGAGAATGTGAGCACTTGCTGCATTTGTTTCAGGTGGTTGTGCAAGAGCTCACATCTCTCACTCCAACACCCAAGGGATCACTGAAGAAGGGTTGAGGGTAACAAGGCTGGTCCGGGTTTGAGGACCCTAATGTGAAGGGAGAAGGGGTCAGGGAAGGGAGGATGTTCGCACACTCCTCACTCTCACGGGGGTGCAAAGAATTGAAGGGGGAAGGGCTCTCACACTTATACACTTACTAGGGATGTGCGAACACTGGGTGGTTCGGTGTTCGGACCATTTGGGGTTCGGCTGAACCCGAAACTGTTTGGTTCAACCAAACCCATTCGGGTGGAGGGGGTGCCTGGTTTTCCCTCCCCCCTTCAGGCTGTGCAGGTGGAAGGGGTGCTTGGGAGCACCTCCCCCCCACACACCCTGCCCAACCTCGTAATTTTTTTTTAACTCCCCCACCCCAGGGATTGCCCTACCTGGTGGTGCCAGGGCTCTGGCGGCGGGTCCGGAGACAGCGGTGCTCCGGAGCGCTTCAGGCCGCTACTAGGCCTTCCTGGTCAAACTGGAAGGCCTAGTAGCAGCCTGAAGTGCTCCAGATCTCTGCCGCCGCTGGACCCACCGCCTCTGGAGCCAGTGCCAGGGCCCCTGCACCACCAAGTAGGGCGATCCCTGGGGTGGGGTTAAAAATAATTTTAAAAATTACGAGTCTGGGCAGGGTGGGGGGAGGTGCTCCCCAGCACCCCTTCCACCCATGCAGTCTGGAGGGGGGAGGGAAAACTGGGTTCCTCCCTGCCCCCCATCTGAACTGGTTCAGAACCTGAACTTTGTTCAGCCAGTTCAGGTGGGGGCGGTTCGGATTCGGGTGTTCGTGAATGGTCCAAACACCCTGAGTTTGGGCTGAACCCTGAACTTCTGAACCGCATTCGCACATCCCTAACACTTACTGATGTTACTCACAAAGGCACACTCATTGACCCACACACTCACACGTACACTCTCAGACACTCTTCAAAATCTGATCTGGTATGCTTTTACATGAACTGTTTCCAGGGGTCAGCCTCTTGCAATGATTCCCCGGCCCCGCCCTCGCCGCTGTCACGGCAAGGTGGTTATCATGCCCCACAAGGTCGAGCTGCTTCAGCCATGAGCTGCACTGTGACTGGGCCCCTGGTTGTATAGCAACCTGTGTCCTCTGTGGAGTGTGTGGTGCGGCCCCCTGTTGGTCCCGCACCACCGAGCCACATTTTCCTGGCTCTGCCCGGCAGCGGCGCCACCCCCCCAAGCCGCCAAGCAACCCAGAGGGTGTACCGCCAACCCAGACCCCTGACACAGAGGACCCGACTACTTCTTTAGCGTTTTGGGGGATTGAACTTGATATGGTTGGGGTGAAATAGCACCTACTGGAAGAACAAATAATGGAGTTGTGGGATGGTATTGATGCTTGCTTCTGGACATCCAAGATGATGGTCAAACAGCTGCAGTCACTGTTAAGGAGCCTCAGTTTTATTGCTGGGTCGTGGTACTGGGCTGGACTTTTCTATCCTGAATTTATGCTAAGGTGGCAGGTAGTTTACTGCCCCACTAACAAGTGTGGTTGACAAAAGAAATGAAGACAGACCTAGCAAAGTGGGTAACTTGCCTTTCTGAATTCAACGGGGTTAGTGTTTGGAGATGGAACCTTTTGCCAGAGGCGGAGCTGCAGGTTTAGTTGGATGCTGCAGGTGCTCTTGGTTTTGGTCTATATTTCAGGGTGTGTGTGTGTGTGTGTGCGCGCGCACGCAGCCCACTGGCCAGTGGAGTAGGTAGAGCAGGGCTTGACTAGAGACCTGACATTTCTTGTACTATTTCTCATCATGGTAGTTGTCCAACTCTGGGAGGAAACATTTGCCAACAAAACGGGGTTTTTACTGTGCAACAACATTGCTGTAGTTCATGTGATTAACACCTTGTCATCCAGAAATCAGCAGGTGATGAAGCTTGCGAGGGCATTTGTTTTGAAATGTTTGTGTTCTTACAAAGCATGTGTTGGGGCTAGACAACAGAACAGCAGACGCCCTATCATGCTTCCAGATGGACAGTTTCTGTCTCTTGGCTCCAGAGGATTGTGAGATGCCAGACACCTTGCCACTGGACCTGTGGAGCCTTGTCTCACAGAGCTGTTTGAGACAGTTTGAGGCTCATTGGCACGGAGGACAAGGGTGGCATATGAGTGGGCTTGTCCCGGGGACTATAGCAAGTAAATATCTGCCCTATCTTTTAGGAGTGGGTTGGTGGGTTATCTCATTCCTGAGTCTTTTCCTGAAGCAAATGCTAGAATGCTGGGAGAGATGGGAGGTGAGGAGGCCAGACATTAGGGAACCAATAATAATCCAATGTTAGCGAAGATCTGAGAGGTTCTACCGAGAGTGTGTTATAGTCCATGGAAAGTCTGGTTATTTGGAGCAGTACTTAAGCTAGCTTTCTGGGGTTCCTTCCAGGTGGGGGAGTTGGTAGTGGAGTCCTGAAGAGAAGTGTCCATTTGCGAGTTTGTGTGCCAAGATGATGTTTTGCTAGGGTTGGAAGAGTCACTGTCTAGAAGTTCAAGGCAATCTGGAGGGGCTGGGGGCAAGTGATCACTCTTTATCCAGCAAAAAGCAAGGAGCCCTGTCCAGTGCAGGCGATGAGGGATTATCTTATGGGGATGACTTCTTGTTCGTCAGGAGGGCTGGGATCTGATTTACCCTTCCCCCCAGGGGGCTTATGCTGGGGATAAGGGGGGTGACCTTAGACTATACGAAAAGTTGGGCTGTGAACCTGAGAGTACCTCAGGAAGTCTGCATTGTGTTATTGTGGCTGTTTACTCAATTAAACTGGACTCTGATGAAGAAGGGGAGGACAGAATCCACCTTCCTATGTTTTATTGATGGAATCTGGCAGTAAAGAGTGTGGCCATTAAGACCCACCACTGTGTCCTTTTCTCATTCCGGGACCTGGCGACAATGACCAGCTTGTGTCCATTTGTTCTTGTACTCATACTTATCTTCAGTTTGAATAATTCTTCATCTTTTATTGTATTAGCTCCCCTAATATTTTTGCAGAGCGTGATCATGTCTCCTCTCAGCCTTCTTTTTGTTTGGCTAAATAGGCCAATTTCTTCTAACCTCATCTCAGAAGATAGAGTCTCCATTCCTCTGGTCAGCCTGGTAGCTCTTCATTGTTCCAGTTTAAAAGCTCATCCTTCTTGAACTTTGGTAACCAAAACTGAACACAGTATTCAGGATGTTGTCTTACAAGCACTTTGTGCAGAGGTAGCAATACCTCCCTATTCTTAATGCCCATTACACCCCAAGATAGCATTTTATTTTTTGTATAGCTGCATCAGATTGATTGCTTGTGGTCATTTTATGGTCAAATAAACTCCCCAAGTCTCCCTGCTCCTCTATTTTTCCACATGTAACCAAAATGCTTATTGCTAATCCCTAAGAACATAACCTTGCACTATTAGGTTTCATCCCTTTTCTAGCACTCTAATTCACAAGGTCATCCAGTTTATCATGTATTATTCTTCAATTCTCTTCTGTAATATCAGTTCCTCCCAACTTTGTCATCTGAAAACATCATTAGTATGTGCTTACTTCCATCACCATGGTCATTAACAAATATTGTGAATAAGATGGGTCTCCCGCCCCCACTAGCAACATCTCTCCAGCTTGACCTTTAAGTACAACCCTTTGTCTTCTTCCAATTAACCAATTCTTTGCCCATCTGACTATACATTTATTCATTCTTTTCCCCAGCTTTAGTAGTAGTTTTCCATGCAGCACAGTGTCAAATTTAAATCTACTACATTCCCCCTATTCAAAGAACCCATTATCTTTTCAAGAAAAGATATCCAGCTGGCCTGGCATGATCTGTCCGTGTGAACCCAGGCTCCATTTTATCAGTTTTTCCCTTTGCTACCATGTCTCTAATTACTCTTTTAAAAATATTTTCTCTAAAACTTTACATACCACAAAGGTTGGACTAACAGTTCTACTGTTACCCGAGTCATTTTTACTGTTTCTTAAATACAGGAATATTTGCTCTTTTCCAATCACTAGGTACCACCCCTAAAGTGACAGATTTGTATATCATTGCTAGTGAACTTGACGTTTCATGTGCCAGATCCTTCATATTCATTGATGAAGATTATCTGGTCTTTCTGATTTTTCAATACATTAAGTGATTTAATTTTGACTCAACTTGGGGTTGAGATTATTTCCATTTCCACGCTGTCATTAATATTTAATATCCTGTTTATCGCACCCCATTCGTTACCTATCCCCATTCTTATTAAAACTGATGCAAAATTATTCATTATCTTTGATTTCTACTCCATCCTTAATATACGGTAGTCCGACACTGCAAGTATTTTAGTTGGCTATCCTGAGAGTAAAGCAACAGTAGGAGATTTTCATAAATGTTCAGAACAGATGAGGCCCCACCGCAAGATACTGCAGCATCTAATGTCGCATGCCATCTCATGCTGACCACAGAAATAACTCTGGGCGCCACTGTGCCGTAATAAACAGCTGTGTGATTATGATGTTTTTACACAGGTGAGGCTAAAAACTTAGAGCACAAGGCTAAATTGCAAAGCTGTTTCCTCAGAAAGTAATAACTAGTGCTGTGGATATTTTTGGTGCACATATAGGACCAAATTCTGTTTTTACATTGATACATCAGTAGAATTTGCACTGGTTAAAGTAGGAGGAAAATTTAACTGCCAGTCCCTGATGTTTTCTGTTATTCTTTGTAAGCCAAGAAAACATTAATGTGTTTTCAGTAAAGCACTAGAGCCCTTTATTCTGACTCCCAGTAAATTATCAATTAATGTGTAAGAAAACTAAAGGGCCCTTTCCTTATGTGTTACTATATCATCTATTTTTGTTCATTTATGGCCTTATTTATCAGACAAATAATGAGTAATTCTTTACTTTACAGGCTGTCCTCTTGAAATATGTGGGACTGTTTGAGGAGTCAGATATGTTCAAAAATAATTAAAAAATAGAAAAGCAAAGTAGATGCCTGTGATTTTAATGAGAAATGGAGGACGTCTCATAGGTGTGAACAAATATCTCATTTTAATTGGTTTCTAAAGACCTAATTGATAGATTTGATCCAGTTCTTTATGTCAATGTTCTTTTGCTGAAAACTTTAATTTAAAAAATTTCTCTCCCTCCCCCCCCCCAAATGAAAACAAATATATATTTTTTGCTAAATCTGTTGGACTCTTGGTAATAATTTTTGGCCTTTAAACTCAAAACTGCTTTTTGTTTGTTTGTTTTTTTACAGGAAATTGGAAATTTTTCATAAAATACACTAGAGAAAATGGATTATTATGAAGAAGCACTCTCTTTCTTGCTATTTAATCTATATACTCTATAATATTTAAGTAATTTCTTGTAAACATGTTGTACCATTCAGATGCTGTAAAGAAATAAACTTTTTAGTTTAATAAACTTTCTGTGCAAAATTGATTGATTATGTTTGATTTAGTGTTACTTTCACCACATTTGTTGCTCTCAAGCTAGACAAGCAATAAACAGAATATACGCATTAGAAGAGTTTTAATTTCAATTAAAATAGGTTACATAGGATGATCTTGCACTTAAACACTGAACCGGGATTCAAAAGACCTGTGTTCAATTCTCAGCTTTGTAATAAAGTTACTCTGTGTCAATTATTCTTGCAGCACCTCATCACTAAAATGGGGTAATACTTGCTTACCTGACAGTTGTTAGAGAAGCTTATTTAAAGCTGTTGGGCATACAAATGATTGTCACCAAAACATATAAATAATACTAAGACTGATGGTTCCCAGACTTTAGGAGCTAAAGGATCACTGCCAACCCCTAAAATTTATCATGGGTCACATGCGACCATCAGATGTAGCCACAACTTGATAAGGGTACCTCATTGTCCACAGCTGTATAGACAGGTGGCTCTGGTCCCTGTTGGTGCCATCTGTGAGGTTTGCAGGCTTTGAGCAGCACATGCTCAATTATAGTCATCTTCCAAATATGACTTAAGTACCATCAAGGACCAAAGCCCACTTAGGCCCTTTTTAAATGGGTCACAGCTGTGGGGGTGGGAGATCAGTGTGCACATCACAGCATGAGTGGTGTGGAAGAGGGGTGGTGCACACAAGTGCACACCAATCCCCCACATATGGAGGAACTGCCATTTTGACCAATTGCTTCATGAGTAGGCAATAGGTGGAGGTGGGTGGGCATGCGTTATCCACGGGAGGGTGCCCGCGCACCCACCCACCCACCATGGCATTCACATGGGAGGCACCAACAAAAGCTCACGTAGGGTATTTTTAGATGTTACGAGATCACAGTGAACCACGGTGAATACCCACCTGTGGTCAATGTGTCTCGAACGTCTGTTTAGCGGCCACCAGATGTTCGCCATGGTCAATACCCAGATGGGGTCAATTTGAACCACGCTTCCCGGGCTAGTGGGGGGAATGTCCCAGGAAGCGTGGTCAAAGAGATCCCCAGCGGGGACCAACAAAAAGTAACGTCTGGCCGGGCACCATGGCCCGGGATCCCCGGTGGGATCCCGGGCCGTGGTGAATCCGGCCCGACGCGGCGGCTGCATTGGCCCCGCCGCCTGCCTGTCTCCCCGGAGCGGGCGGCGGGAGCATGGAGGGGGCGGGGCCGTGCGACTGCACATTGCGCTGCGCGGCTACGCCCCCTTTCAGATTCCCCACCGGGATCCCCCCGGCACATCTGTTGTGGCGTGACGGGGTGATCCCGACGGGGAAGGAATTCGGTGATTTCGATACGGAGCCAACGGACCCCGTAACGTCTGAAATCACCCACAATGGACCTGACTGGGCATGCATGGGTGAGTCTTGTGTTAAAAGGGCCTTAGTTTCAGCCAGAGCCAGTTCTGTAGACTAGCTGTTGATCTCTTCCATGGCCTTGCAGATCACCACTGGTCCACAAACTGTAGTGTGGGACACACTGACTTAAAAAGATAAGAGAGCCTCAGTTTTGGTCCTACTGAGCAAGATCCCCTACACCACTAGTGGTTGCATTATGATGAATCACACAGAGTGGTTCTCTGCTTGTAAGTAGCACACAGAATAATTTTCAAAATGTGTTTGTAACAGAAAAGTGGTGTGTGCATAAAACTAGAAAATATCCACCTGCCAGAGCCAATCAAGCAATATAAGAAATCTAAAGGAATTTACAATGTACAAATGTTCTCCTTTTTGACTACTGAATTTCACGGTCACATAGTTGTTACTTGTGAATTTGTAACTGGATATTGGCAATTTCCAAATACTTGGAATGTTTGTGCACACACAGAATTTGAGATGTAAATACACACTGGGGCTGGTATATTTATTTATGCTTTAGCAGCATCTACTAACTGTTGAGGTACAAATATCAAACCACCTTTACCATGTATATATAAACTGATCTGCATTCTAAAACATATTCACACAAATATAGTGGCTAGAGAGGAAGACAGAAAACAAATGGTTGTGAGCAGGGAAGGAGTGACGGGTGTAAGTATTAGGCTTGATGAAACAAAGGGCCAAAACTAGACTTTTTTCAACTATCTCTTAGAAGTTGAGATAAAGATGGGGTCTAGAATTATATCACATCTGGTTTTAGTTTTGCATACCAACACTTGAGAGAGATGATTATATAAAATAAAAATAATTATGTTTTGTTTCTCTCCCTGAAATTGGAAACAGAAAAATATGTTACCATCTATCTGAAGGGTCCCATACTTAAGGACTTCAGAGAAATGGGAACTCGGATTCAAGTTTTGCAGAAGTGGAATAATTAATCTTTTAATCTGCTGTACTATAAACTAAAGCAGCAAAGCCATAGTAAATAGGTTATAGTTAGGCCACTTTCAGACATGCCCCCCCGCCCCCCATATTTGGGCTGTGGGGGAGAATGTGCAGCCCGAATATGCGCGGGGATCGGCCGTTCTGACACGCTCCCCCCCAGAGACGCGCATGGATGTACAGCAGGAAATCGAACTCTGTATTCCTGCACGTCTCTGCCGGCAAAGCTGTGCGGGGGTTGTTTTTAGACCAGCCAATCCCCATGCATATTCAGGTTATGCATCCCCCCCCACACAGCCCAAATATGCATGGGGGGGATGTCTGAAAGTGGCCTTAGTCTGTGGAATGAGCCATACCTACAGCCATACCAGTGTCCTGGATTTTCCAGAACCACAATCCACAAAGACCCACAAAATTCCTCCCCCCTGCTAGGGTTTGGGGCTTGTCATCACCACACTGAGGAATGAGGTGACAGTCTGGTCTGATCCCCAGCAGTTGAGCCTGGAGGCAGGAAAAATTAGTGGAGCTGGTGCACAGGGTCAATTAGGGTGCTGCTAGGATTTGCAACCTGGAACAGGAAACATGGTGTGAGGGGCTTGCCTGAGCTCCACTGCACTGGGAGAAGAAGCGAGCCTCCCAGGCATTTGGGAGGATCTGAGCACGAAGCCAGTCGCTGGCACAACTTGTCAGTGCGGTCTGGGACTGTTCTCGGTGGCATGACTTTCAGAGGAGTGGAGGGATTGGTGGTGGAGCAGTGAAGAGTGCGATGGTGTTGGAGAACAGAGGAGGCCACATTCCAGAAGCGGGGGGGGAGGCAGAGAGTTGTTGGAGCTGTCAGCAGTTCAGGTCTTTTGCCTGGGATCAGGGAGTAGCTTTACCCCTACCCCTCCCATCTGTATTATTGGGCGGGCCCTGTCACATTGTGTGGGGTTGGATTGCTTGGGGTCACAAGGTGGTCTGTGTTGTTTTTGAATTTGATTATGGCCATAGGGAAACAGAGTGGGAGGACCAGGAGGGGACCTCCTCAGCATCATTGGACTAGAAGGTGAGGACCCCCTCCTGTGCAAGTTGCACCTGTGCCGGTTGCCGCTTCGCAGGCTACTGGGGGAGGGGTGAAGTGTCCTTCATGGACCTGCAGGTCTTGGACCTCCCCCCACTACCAAATTTCCAAGGGGAAGGGGACATGGTTGTATGAATAGTGCTGTGTATGCCAGTACTGCTGGTGCTGGTAATGTACAGGGGGATTCTATGGGCCTGTTACAGGCCTTGCAGACTCAAATGAATGATTAGGATTCAGTGTTTAGACAATTGATGGGGGATGGGGTAGCTCCATTCCTACAGGGTGGGCCTAGAGCACTAGCATATGCTCAGGCTCCTGCTGTTACTACTTCTGACCCACAAGAGGTAGGACACAATATGGGTGCACCAACACCTTCTTATCCTAGGGTTGTGCAACAGCCAGAGGCAGCGGAATGGGTGTCACTAGGGCTGTAGCAGAATATCGCAGTGGTAGCTATTTCCGGCGGAAACAGTGTTTCCGCAATTAGTGGAACAGCATGGCAGAGGCTTTCATTCCACTAGTTTCATTCCGCGGTTCCGCAGTTCCTCTTATTTAATTCCGCTACTTAGTGGAATCTTGGAAACATGACATTTTCGCTACTTCCGCAAATCCGCCAGTGCCACAAAATAGCGGAATAGCGGTTTTCCACAATTTCTGCAATTTTTCCGCAATTCCGCGATTTTCAGAATTCTGGCGGAATTAGCAGAATGTCTGCAGAAAAGTCACGGTGTGGCGCGGGCAATTCCGAAATGGCGGAACGGAATCGCGGCGCGGTAACAGCTGCTGCCGCATCAGCCCTAGGTGTCACAAAAGTAGGTTGATCCAGTGCAAGTTCTGGTGTGCAACGAGTCAACAATATGAAGCAGCAAATCACGAGGTTGTCTAGTCTATTCCAGGGAGGGCAACCTTTGGTTGTTGGCATGCCATCATCAACATTTGATGCAATGACAAGTGAGTTAGCCCATGTGAATGGGATTGGCCAAGGTAGCGGGTCAAAGTGAGGCTTGACACAGCAGGATGCTATTAATGCACAACCTGTGCTACAGGGAGTTTCAACTGATCAGCAGTACACCCAGCCAGGAGCTACCCATGTGGGGCAGGTTTCACAGCAAAGGGGTCAGTAGGGCAGGTGGGAGCTCAGAACCCTGTGTGTCAAACGGAGCAGCAGGGAGTGCAGTTTCAGCTGCTCTTACAGTCTACTTCAGCAGGTGTTGTTCAGCCAGGGCAATCTGGGGTTCAAGTGTTTGTGCAGTAGGACTCCAATAGATCAGTCTGATTGGACATGTATGGCAGTTGGCACCCAATTGGGAATGTTTCTAGCCAATTGGGGATAGGAAGTGGAGACTTGTCCTCCACAAGTGCTTCTATGGCAACACTGCCTAATTTGATGGGGTTGGGAGCAGTAGCTGTTCAGCCCAGCACTGCTCCTTTAGCTAGAGGGGAGGTGCGACCTTTGAAAGGTGGTTATGCAGAGGTGTCTACACCTATTGGGGTTCACCTACTGCTGTCCACCAGGGAAAAAATGGTGGGGTGAATATATAGACATCTTTGCCATGCTTTATAGTGATCCAATACCAGATCCCAATGCTAGGGTTGACTTCCGGGAATTTGAGCGGATTAAGATGAAGAAGGTTGACTGTAATTGGGTCAACTGGGAGTCAGCTTTCATTGTGTACGCCGGTGTTCTGCTGCAAGCTTATCCCTCCCAGAGCTTAGGGTGCTCTGGAAATATTTTGATATTGTGCAAAGAGCCTATCTGTCAGGAGATGGGTTTGGGTGGCTTCGCTATGATAAGACTTTCTGACAAAAAGCAGCCATAACACCAGGCATACAATGGGAAGTGAATGCATATGACCTCTGGTTGGAGTGAATGCAGGAGAAAGAAGTGGTTAAAACAGAGAGTGGGCATGTATTGGCAAAAGGGGACTGCCCCCCAGCTGAGGGTGGGCATTCTGAGATAGCAAAAAAGAGTGGTCAGGCATTGACTACAAGGAGGGTGCCCGTTGTTTTCATGCCAAATGTAAGTTCCAGCATTCCTGCCTTCAGTGCGGTGGGATGCACCCCTGGTCAAATTGTTTCAGATGAAAGGGTAATGCACAAAAAGGGAAGTATCAGTATAGCCCTAGCCAGCAGAAAGGTGGTGGGGGAGGCAACCCTTCCTCAGGCACCTCTACCAAGGGCATCAACACCATTTAGGTGGGAGGTTTTATTTATTTTAATTTTATTTATTTTATCAATTTATATCCCGCCCCTCCTGAAAACAGCTCGGGTTTTAGAGAGGATGTTTTTGGATTACCCAGATGAGTGCCTGATACGTAGTTAGCTAATGGTTTTCATTGGGGTTTTCAGATACTGTTTACAGGGGTAAGGGTACATATGATGGCACCTAATTTGAAGTCGGTTATAGGTTTGGAAAGGGTAGTTCAGGAAAAAATCAGAAAGGAGGTTTCTGAAGGCAGGGTGGCAGGCCCATTTCATAAACTGCCAATGGGGACTTTGAGAGTTTCCCTGTTGGGAGCTGTGCCAAAGAAAGCCCCTGGTGAATATCATTTGATTCACCATTTGTCTTATCCTGGGGGTTCTTCAGTCAATGATGCTATACCGGCTGAGCTATGCTCAGTCCTTTATGCATCTTTTGACAGGGCAGGGAAATGATCAGGTCTTCTGGGAAAGGGGCTTTGATGGCAAAGAGCGACATTAAGTCCGCTTTTTGCTTGGCTCCCTGTTTACCTAGGGGATTTTGACCTGTTTTGTTTTGTTTTGTTTTTCAGGGCAAGTTTTGTTTTGATAAGGCAATGTCAACGGGTTGTTCCATTTCATGTGCTGCCTTTGAGAAATTCAACGTAGTCTTGGAGTGGGTAGTTAGAATTCATACAGGTAATGGTCATGTGACCATCTTGATGATTGATTGTTTGTTTTTTGGGGGAAAGGGGCACTCGGGAGTGTGCAGTCACGGATCTATTGCAGACTTTTTGCAGTATTGTGGGTTGTTTAGGAGGAGGAAAAAACTGAAGGCCTTACTTTGATTATAACTTTTTTTGGGTATCAAGCTCAATTCTGATAATGAACTGTCCAGACTGCCACTTGGCAAACTCATTGCATTACAGAACGAGGTTGTTAGGTGTAGAGTTGCAAAGAAGGTTGCTTTGAGGGAACTTCAGTCCCCCTGGGCAACCTCAATTTTGCTTGCTGGGTGGTTGCTCCAGGGAGAGTCTTTTTGTCTAGACTACATGCCAAGACTGCAGACTACTTCACATCACTACCCTGGAGTAACAAAGGAGTTGAGGGAGGATTTGGCTGTATGGGAGCAATTTCTTAGGGATCATAATGGGGTTAGCATGTGAGGAGAGACCTTGTTGCTCAAGGCTGAATTGCAGGTACATTCAGAAGCTGCTATATTTTAGGGGTAGCTGGTGTGTGGAGCAATGGCCACAGGTGTGGCTTGTTTCTGTTATAGCAAGGGAACTGACCTTTTTGGAATTATTTCCTATCATACCAGCTGTCACATCAGGCCCTTGGCCCCAGGTGTCATCTCCCACTCCTCCCCTGTGGGAAGCAGGGCGGAGCCAGGAATCCCTGGAGCGACTTCCGGGAACAGGGGGAGAAAAGTGGCCTGCTGCCTGGTAGCACTGCAGACGCGCATCACAGGCCGTGCACCTAAGGGCCATACCAAGGGGTTCTTAGGTGAGGCCCTTAATGGGACCAGGAGGGACAGGGGTGGAATTCTGTTGGTGGGGATGCAGAATAATTTTTTACTGGTTTGTGGGTCTAGGGGATATGGGGTGGAGGGAGGAGGTTGAGGGGACTGTGGTGGGTAAGAGGGAGTATCTTGTGCCCTGTTGATAGCGGGGTACAAGAAGGGACTGGGTTAGGGGGGCGAGGGGTTGCCCCTCAGTGAGAGAGGAGAGGGACACTGCCAGAGGAATGGGTAATATATCCCCCAGTGAGAGGTGGAGATGCGGGGGGTAGGGACTCTCCCTCACCAGACTGGCAGGGCACCCTGGGAAGAGGAGCTGTGGGGGGTTGCGATAAACATCATGACAGACTGGGGGAGATATGGTCCATGGTAGGTTCGATCATTTAGTCCCTGTCCCACTCTCCTGTCCCCCAGCAGGGGGTGTGGTGATCAAGACTGAGAGGGCCCCCAGCCCTGTTCTGTTCCTGTTAAACATGAGGTCAGTGTTAATAGATCATCAAAGGTCCTAGAGTTTAACCTGACCAGGCGTCCAACCTTGTGTGTCTTATGGAGACCTAGCTAGACACTGAGTCAGGGCCTATCTTGACTGACATTGTTCCATCTGGGTACTACTCGGTGAAGCATCAGCCACAGCTGGAGGGATTGGAGGTGGTGTAGTCGTTATCTTTATCGAACATTTAGCGGTCCATTCAGCGATATCCAGTGCAGAATCCAACAGGGTTAGAGTGCCTCCATCTGGTGTTTGATTTGGTCAGAGGCAGTTTGGGGATGCTGCTGGTTATAGTATACCATACCATACATCTATAATAATAATAATAATATTAATTAATAATGGTGAAGCATTTTATTCATGCTGAAGATGACAGATTGCGGCATAGAGCTAGTTTGAAAGCCTATGTGGTGGCTACGCGGGCAGCAAAGAAGAAGTTATTTGCTGCCATCATAATGTCCGTGAAATCTCACCCAGCGGAGCTTTTCTGGGTGGTGAAGGGACTGGTCAGTCCAGCCTTCCTCCACCTGGAAGTGGAGATTTCCCAGGCCCACTACCGACCTGTGTCTAACCTTCCCTTCTTAGGGAAGGTGATTGAGCAGGTGGTGGCCCAGCAAGTCCAGGACCATCTTGACCGGGTCAGTTTTCTGGATCCCTCACAGTCTAACTTTCATTTGAGGTGTCAAGACTGCACTTTTGGCCTTAGTCGATGACCTGCGACATGCTTTAGATCTGGAACAGTTGACCCTTTTGATCCTGTTAGACTTATCAGCTGCTTTTGATACGGTTGACCACGAGATATTGGTGACTCATCTGTGGGATCATGCTGGGGTGAGTGGAATTGTTCTTGAATGGTTCCGCTCATTCCTGGCCAGAAGAACTTACCATGTGGTTCTGGGAGACTACATAATCTCCCCACGATCTCACATATGGGGTCCCGCAGGGTTCCATTTTGTCCCCCATCCTGTTCAACATGTATCTGCAGACTTTGAGCGAGGTCATGAGAGGATTTGGAGTGTGTTGTTATCAATATGCTGATGACATCCAGCTTTACCTCTAGTTTTTAGCAGATTCAGGCTCCGCAGTCTCGTTACTTACTCAATGTCTGGAAACTGTGGGGAACTGGATGAGGGCGAGCCACCTGAAGTTGAATATCAACAAGATGGAGGTGATGCTGGTGGGGAGGGCTGAGGGAGTAGAGGCCCCCATCGTTGATGGGGTGCGCCCTGCCTTGTTTCCCAGGTTAGCAGTCTGGGGGTACTCCTCGATTGACAGGTCCACACAGATGTCCAGGCGGCAGCTGTGGGGTGGAGTGCATTTACTAAATTGCATCTGGTACGATGATTATGGCTATATATCTCAGACTGTGACCTTGCCACCATCATCCATGCCTTCATCACGTCAAGGCTTGACTACAGTAACGCACTCTGCATGGGGCTACCCAAGGTGATGGTCTGGAGACTTCAGCTGGTGCAGAATGTGGTGGCCCACCTCCTTACAGGGATGGGTTACCAAGAGTACATAACACTGGTGCTCCTTTTTCTGCACTGGCTGCATATAGCCTTCCAGGCCCGATTCAAGCTGTTGGTGTTTACCTATAAAGCCCTACGTGGTTTGGGCTCCAACTACCTGTGGGACCGCCTCACTCTTAGCTACTGGAACAGCAGCTGCGGTTGGCTGGGGGTGCCCTTTGGGAGGTTCCCTGTGTTTGGTGGGAGGCCACATTGGAGAAGGCGTTCACGGTCATCGCACCTCTGATGTGGAACTCCCTCCTGGCAGAGGTTCATTTGATCCAGGACCTTCCCTCCTTCAGGCATCAATGTAAAACCTGGTTATTCCACCAGGCGTTTAGTGAGAGAGACAGGTAGGGAGAGGGGTGGTGTTCAGTTGGGGGGTATGATGAATTGTTGTTTTTATTGAATTTTATGTATATTTTACATTTTTGTTTGTGTTGTACGCTGCCCTGAGTTGCCTTGGCAGGAGGGGGCAGGATATTAAATTTTTAAATAAATAAATAAAATTAAATAAACATTTGGACTTAGGCTTTTCTGAAGAAAAGGGTAGTTTTTTGGTTTAACAACTTGGCGGTTGTCCATATAATTAACTCGCTATCATCTAGATCGGAAAGGGTTATGAGGCTACTCTAGGTTTTTGTTTTGGCCTTTTTAAAAAACAACATCTTTTTTTCGGCCAAGCACATTCCAGGCTTGGATAATAATACTGTAGCTGCCCTTTCTCAGTTTCATATGCAATGCTTCTGGGACCTTGCCCCCCTAGCGTAGCACACACAGGAACTCATCCCCGCATGGCTATGGAGCCTTGGAACGTAGAATTGTTCCAAACAGTCCTCACGTGGGTGGCTTACGAGTGTGCATATAGGGAATTTCAGGAATTTAATAGCAGGAAAGGGTGGGTGACATTATTTCCCATCCCTTTCCCCCAGTTGATTCAATTTAATTTTTATTTACATGACAGAGGGCTTGCACCTAGCACAATTGCTGGAAAATGGGTGGCTTTATCTTTCATTTTCAGTTTAGTGGGTTTCCCTGATTTGTCACAGTCACCATTGTTAAGGGCAATGTTAGAATCTTGGGGCCTTTTTAAACAAGTGGGATTTCTCCCGCAGTTTAAGCCTGACGCTTTCAAGGGCCATTTAAAAAAAGCGGGATTTCTCCCGCAGTTTAAACCAGCGGTGCTGGGAAACCCCCGCAGGGGGGCTTTAGACACTCCTCCTTGTACCGGAAGTTTCCCAGGCGCCATTGGAAACAGCAGTACTGCATGACTCCCCGATAATAGAGGTCTTATCTATGCTGCATCTCAAAACACCCGGTAGTCACGCGGCGCTGCTGTTTCCAATGGCGACTTCTGGTTCACGGAGGAGCATCTAAAGCCCCCTCACGGAGGTTTCCCAGCACCACTGGTTTAAACTGCAGGAGAAATCCCGCTTTTTTAAAATGGCCCTTGGAGGTGTCAGGCTTGTCATTTGCCAAATCAGAGGCTCCCTCTGTCCCCACAGTTACTTATTGAACTTAGTTATTTTTTGAATGAACTGTGTTAATCAACAATAGAGATTATTTCTTTTAATGATGCATTTAAATTGGGATTTGGGGGGCACTGAGGATAAGTGAGTTAGTGGTTGGCTCTCGCTGTGATTATTCTGGTAGAGCATCGAGGACTTAACCATGAGTGATTCGTTTGTTAGGTTTCGGCTTAGATGGACCAAGACAGACCAGAGGGGTTGAGGAAAATATGTGACACTTCACATATCAGGTGAGAATTTAGCTTGCCCTGTACCGGCACTACAATCATATAGGGGGTCCGTGATTTGATCATGCATCTGGTTTTCTATAACCAGGTATCAATTTGTGGTAATCATGAAAAAAATGTCTGAGTAGACTAGGTCTCCTAGCCAGTTTATTCGTATACCATTCTTTTCAGATAGGGGCAGCATCTTCTGCCGCAGATGCTGGTTTTGGAGATAGGGACATAGAGGCAGTAGGTAGGTGGCGATCCAGGGGCTTTTGGTCCTTGTACACCCACTTCCAGTGCAGCAAGTCTTGGGTTGATTTGGTTTAAGGATGACTGTTATCTAACTTGTATATTGGTGTTGTTTGAAGGAACTGAAAGTGCTGCTCCACAGAGGCTGGTTTGGATCCTGGGACACAGTTTCGTCTACTGGGCAGCTGACATGGCTAAGCACACCAGTTAGGTTTAAGTTCTAAAGCTGTGTTGTTTTGGAAAGGGAAAGGTGGGATGTTGTGTGTACAACTTATGCCTATGATTTTGGGACTGAGGGCCCTCTCTCGCCCAGATATAATTGTTATACATTTGGGTGAGAATGATTTTTGTTGAGGTTCTGGTCTTGACTTATTTTTTTTTTTACCTTTAATTGGTAAAAAATACTATTACATTTAAGACACCTCAGTGAGGTGAGGGGAAGGGCTTAACCGATCAGGGGGAGAGCAACCCACGGTTTTGCCTAACTCTGGGAGGTACTGGGGCTCTGTACTACTATGCAGGATACATGCAGTCCCTTGTGGTGCGAGATCTGGCACTTTCCCCTCAGGACTCTAATTTGGGAAGTCTGGAAGCTGGCGGGTGTATTACTTATCATCTGGACTTTGTGAGCTCCTGGCATTTAATTTTTGTGGGAAAGGGTGGTTTGTTGTTAAAGTTAATTGTTGTGGTTTACCTTTTACCTTTCCCCTTTTATTTTGACCCAGACTGCAATAAAATTTCCAATAAAAGTTGTGGCCATTTTTAACCCAACTTCTTGTGTCTGTTGCCTCATTTCATGTGCGTGTGACAAAAACCCAATCATCATCAAATCCAAAATGATATGTAACAACAGAGAGGACTAAATGAAAAAAATAATAGTAAAAATACAAAATTATAGAAACACAAAGCTCTTAATATTATACAATAAACATATAGAGAAATATGAGGTCAAAATACAATAATAATGAATTATCATTATCAAGTACAGATAGGACACCACTGCTTTTAAATCCCTAATTTGTCCCATTGATGGCTTGCAAATTGCTGCCATTCACACTTCCCTTCCTAAAGACTCTGCAGCAGTTTTCCCTGACTGCCAGACAGATAAAAGAGGCATTAACTCAGGGATGTCTTGGAAAATCTGGGACAGTTGAAAGGTATGCCTACAGCAAAATGGGTTTCAGCCCCCACTGGGCGATGGGACATGGAGTGACACTAGTGGGTATCTTTAGGGTGATGGGGCATGGAGTGACACTAGTGGGTATGTTTAGGGTGATGGGGCATGGAGTGACACTAGTGGGTATGTTTAGGGCGATGGGGCATTGAGTGACACTAGTGGGTATGTGCTGGCTACAGTCTGCTGTCAAAATACGTACGTTAGAGTAACACCCTGGTCTCCCCTCCCCCTGGAAATGTCTGCAGTGCCATCAGGACAAAGGTTACGTGCCCTGTGTAGTCACAGCCAGCATGCACTGGGCCACAGCCATCTCACCTCTGAGAATCTGAGGTTTGACAGTGGTCTGTTGGCTCTACAATCTTGGGGCCCTTCGCATTACAGTATAGTACAGAATGTTCTATGCAGTAGCAAACATAGAAAGGCAATCTATAGGAAAAGTGTTGTACAAATACCATTTTCTTTCTACTAGTTAAACTACTCAGTCCTCTTTAGCCCTGAAGGAGAGTTTGGATAAATAAAATTTAAACTCATTGCGGTTGATTTAACTGAGAAATAAATCTTAAATTAAACCGGCCATCTGAAAGCACTCTCACTCTCATAATCAACATATTAATTTGAAATGTTGGGCTAATTCATACAATGAAACATAGCAATCCATTTTATTTTCTAGTGATCCCGTCCTTCAATAAACAAATCATATGTAGGCAGACCTCTACCCAGGAGAAGTTCCATGAAGAACCAGGACAAAAGGGCCTTAATTCATAGGAGTTTGTGCTTGAAGGCTAGTAAACACTTAATCCATTAAAAAAAACCTGAACCGTGTAACAAAATCACAGTCCCCAAAGGCTCCATGTTTGTAAATATAATCCCATCTCAAGAACCACTTCTGAAGGGGGTGAGTCTCCGGAGCACATTCACCAAATGCTCCGAAATCTGCACTGACTGCCAACAGTGTTCCAGGCACAACTCAGGGTGCTGGTTTTGGTCTATAAAGCCCTTAATGGTTTGGTCCCTGCATATCTAAAAGACCGCCTTCCCTTCTATGCTTCCTTAGGTGATCCCGAGGCTCCCTCTTGCAAGTTCCACCACTGCACCAGGTTCAAATAACACATGCCTGCTGAGAGGCATTCTCAGTGGCTTCCCCACAGCTTTGCAGCTGCTAGGAATGGGCGAACGCGGTTCGGAAGTTTGGAGTTCGGACTGAACTCGGTCTGTTCGGTCGACTGAACAGAACTTCCAAACTGAACTCGAATTTCAAACCGAACTGAACCAAACTGAATTTCCGAACTCCGTTCTGTTCACCCATCCCTAGTGGCAACACACACCAAAAACCTGGTTTTGAATGGCCGAACTTGGTTCTGAAGTTCGGAATTCAACCAAACCTGGACTGTTTGGTCAACCGAACCGAACTTCTGAACCGAACTAGAATTTCAAACCGAACCGAACTGAATTTCCGAACTCGAATTTCAAACCAAACTGAACTGAACCGAATTTCTGAACTCTGTTCTGTTCGCCCATCCCTAGCAGATGCCTCACCTTGGAGGTTCACCCAAGCTTGAGCATCTTCAGAAGGCAATGTAAGACCTATTTATTTGGCTGGGCTTTTGGCTAGTAGAGATAGGTGTGGAGGTGGAACATTTTATATGCTTTATTTTTATTGATTTTTTTGTTTGTAAGTTGCCCTGAGCCTGCAGGAAAGGGTGGGATAGAAATTAAAATAAATAAAATAAATAAAAATAAACAAAACTCCAAAGACAAATTCATAATGACAATAATTCTTTTTCTTTTGACCAGAAGAATTCCACAAATGTACTCTGGCATTATGAAGGAGAATAGCATTTCTGAGTTACCGGCCCTTGACAGAAAAGGCTTATGAAATATATGTTTTATGGTGAACCTTGTTAATGTTGTTTTTAAAAAAGATCAGTTGTCAGTGGACAGATATGTTCACTTTCCCTTTTTATAAACTCTTATAAAACTAACACACACACACACACACACACACACACACACACACACACACACACACACACACAAATAAATTTTTGGCTTTGCAAGTTTTCCTGTCTTTTCATTATGCTCCTTTGTTTCTGACTTGCTGCCAAATTCATCTGTATGCATCATCTCCAGTAATATTGAGAGTTGTACCTTCCATGGTTCTTTGCCACTGCATGATGAAGCGCTCTATTTATATTAAAATGAAGAAGTTCCTAAGGGAGACATAGAACAGAATGAAACAACAAACAGAGCTTTAGAGACTGAATATGTGAAGTGACAGTGACAGCAAAATGGTAGCAGTTGTTACAGAGTGGCCCAAAGGACTGTAGAAAGACTTATAGCATGAGCCATAGAGGTTTGAACTTGGCAGGTCTTACAGGCTTAAGTACTTGCCAAGAAAAGATGTGTTACAATACATAGGTTAATCAAATAATTTCTAAGGACCTGCACATTCTGACTTGGTATGGCATTGTCATTAGATGTTGCTTGAAGGGTTTTTAAAATATATATAAACAAAAGGAATTATTATGGGCAGAAACGAGATTTTGTTGAAACAGGAAATCATCGAAATCCTGGTTCTCGATACCATCTCAATTGAATTAAGAAATTCTCAGTTCTGACTGCCATTTTGTTTCTCAATTTAATGTCTTTCCACTTACCAAGATCTCATTTACAGCTTTGCCATCCATTTCAAATCCCAGGAGTTAATACAGATATAGTACCTCGTTTCTTGCCTTTCGTTTTCTCTTGTACTTCCTTGTCACTCATTGTCTGGTACACAGGTTCCTTTACTAATCTGCAATCCAGGTCCAGATTGGTCAAAGCAAAAGGAACAACATAGAACATCAATTCTGATTGGAGGCACTGGAGTGGAGGTTACAGGATACTGTGGGGAGGTTAAGCAGTGGGATATTATTCACACAGTGATTGGCTCAGAAATGCAGAAACATCACACCCAGTTTGTAAAACAGTACTTTTGGCAATGCAGTAAGTGATAAATGAATGGTATGTGGTAAATGGTAAATGGAAAGTTGGTAAACCAGGACAGTATTGGGAGAATCAAGAAATCACCTCAGTATCAGGAAACAGATGGGAAATTGATCCTGGTTCCAGTTATGGTGAAATGTCTCATGAGCAGCAATTTAGCTGCTTGTTTCAGCCCTAAGTGAATCAGATTTCTTCATTTAAATCAACACACAACTTTATTGTTACTTTTATGATTTACTTTTCCTAGGAAACTAATACCAAACTGCTTTCAACTCCAGAGAGAGTAGGAGGTGACTAAAATTGCTATCAAACAGCCCAATCCTAAATCCTGCATGATGTGCAAAAGGTTGCACATAACCCACGTTCAAACAGCTTTCAACCCCCATGGAGGGAATGCAGTGTGTGCGCAACCCGCACAACCATAGAATTGGGCCCAAAGTGTGTCCCAAGGTCAGTGGGAATCAACGAGAATCTGGTTTCCAGAAGAGGAGGTGCTTCTTTGTGAAACATTTGGAGGATTGAATATAGCATGATTTTGATGAAGGGAGGGATGCGGTATTGTTCCCCTACTGCCTTTTGCAGAAGTATTCCATGGTGGTAGCAGAAGATGGAAATGTGGATAGATGAAGGTGACTTGTATGTTTAGCTTGATTTTTTTTTTTCTTGCTTCTTTTCAATATAGTAAGAAGGCTTGAAATGGTTTATTTAAGGAACAAATATTTTTCTTCATGTTTCATACATCTGAAATTGGTGCTCTAGGACAGAAGACCTTAAAATGACAGATGTGCCAATAAAATGGTGACCATAGAAGCAGCAAGAGTGAAAGCTGAGTAGTTCAGAAGGTAAGGAATTTTTAGTCAGACCCTTTGAAACATTTTGTATTTAAGTATGCTTTTGCTACTACATTGACCTAGAATGACGACTAATCAATACTTGGAATAAGGGAAGCCTAAGCTGCTAAGAATCTACAACAAACATATACTTTTCACTGATCCTGCAGTGAAACCTGAGAAAACTAAATTGTACAGTTCTGACACATCTAGTTAAAAATAAGCAAAATAAAACTTTATGTACAACTTTTACAGGTCACATTTAGTATCTTCAACCATCCAGATTCTCCATCAGTCCTGAGTAGCCTAGAATAGCAGAGCTCTTCTGGGTGATGACTGACCTGTCTCCACTCAGAATTAGTCATTAGCTGCCTGCTGTGATGACTTTGCAACCTACTTTGCAGTCAAAATTTGCTCATATTTGCCATAACTTGGGAACTGCTAGTTTGCGAGCAGAGACAGAGTTTGGGTTGGGGAGGCTCAGTCTGGTCTGGTTTACTTAGATCAGTTTCAGTTAGTATCACCTACTGATGTAGAAGGTGTGCTTGTAATGATGCTGGTGACCAGTTGTGAACTAGATCCATGTCCATCCTGGCTGGTGAAAACTAGTCGGAAGACACTGGGGCCATTGTTGACTGGTATTTTCAATGGAAAGTCAGGATGCTGGGTAGTCTCAAAATTATGGCTATCTGGACTCTGCTCAAGAAACCATATTTTGATGTCAACTCCCTTGCCAGTTGATTCCGTATCTCTAATCTTCCTTTTCTTCAGGCATATCTGGATGGTATCGGACTCTTGGATCCATGTCAGTTAGGATTTTGTCCTTGGCATGACACTGCAACTGTGCTTGTGTCCTTGGTTGATGATGTACTTTTGGAAATCAACAGGGCAAGGTAATTGTATCCTGTTGATCTGAGCTTTCAGTGGCCTCTGATATAGTTGATCATTGAGTGTTGTTGACACAGCTGTATGACCTGGCAGCAGGAGAACATGAGAACACTCTTGAGTGGTTCTGTTCATTCCTGTTGGGGAGGTCCCAGAGGGTGGTGATAGGAGGTGGTTGGTCATCCCCTTGGAAGCTCCCCTGTGGAGTCCCACAGGGTTCCATCTTGTCCCTCCTCCTGTACAATGTGTAACTGAAGCACTTGGGTGAGCTTTGGGGGATTCAGAGTGAAGTGCCATCAGCATACATTTGACACCCAACTATAGAGTGTCTTTTTCATCCAACCCAGATCCTGCAGTTTCACTGCTTGCCTGGCTGCCATTGGGGACTGGATGTGGGGGAATCGATTAAAGCTGGATCCAGATAAGACTAAGCTGATGATGATGGTTGGCTGACCTTGTAATTGGAGGAACATAGGGCCACCTGTCATAAATTAGGTCAGCCTCTTGGTCAGACTTTGCCAAAGCGGGCCACATCAGGCTATCATGTCTGTTGACATGCTGCCAACCTGGCTTGGGTTGGGGCCTTCATGGCTGGTCTTCATGGCTAGTTGTCATTGGCCTTCATGGCTGCCTGTCATGGCGGGGGCCGGGTTGCTGGGTGCAGGTAAGTGCAGGGGTGATGCTGTCCAGCAGCCCATACATTTATTCTTCTCCTCAGCAGCCTGGGCTCATGGACTGTGCCCACCATGATTTTCCTCCCCGGGTTGGGTTGACCTGTCATGTGTGTTTTTACCCAGAGTTGGGTATCATAAGTATATTTTTATTTATTTTTATATTTATTTATTTAGTAAATTTATACCCCGCCCCTCCTGCAACGCAGCTCGGGGCGGCTTCCAACATTAAAACCATAAAATACAATAAAATACAAAATGCTTAAAACCTTAAATATTAAATATAAATATAACTCAACAGGGCTAGAACAAAAACCAAACACAAATGGGTAGGGGACTAAACACCCCCCTCCCCA